>CAKAOJ020000171.1:105000-315000 GCA_916701645.2 Sebastolobus alascanus
ACAGATGTTAAGGCATGAACACACAGACAATCAGGCATCCGACACAGACAGCGCCGAGCTCTGTTGTGTTAAAAGAAGAAAAAAAAAAGCAGGTTTTCTTGACACGTTTCTTCGTGAAAACCCACGCTGACAAAACTAATTTCATTTCAGCCGTGTGAACGCTGTGTCTCGACATGAGCATATTGAAAGCGGTGGCAACGTTCAGAAAATGTAATTCACGCTTATTTCTTTAGCCTCTAGCCGCTTGCTGAATTGTGAATGGTAAATATTACAATATGAAACCAGACACACACATGTGTCACACAGGAATCCCCGCGGCTTATATTACCTTTACAAACAGCGTATGTCCGAAAACAGGCAGCCGCGGCGCCGCGGAGCCGTCCTCCGAGCCTGAGATGCAGGTGGATAAACCATTGTGCTGTTTGCGAAGAGAGCAGGTAATTATCGTTGGCATTTTGACAAGTGTTTGCCAGAGTGAAGGTCAACTCTGTCTGCGTGGGAGATCTATGCTAATCTGCTCAGCAGGAAAAGACTTCCACTCACCACTCAAATGGTAGCTAGCACCATTATGCAGCCGCAGCTACCGTGTTCTCACTTTAGAGCTGTCTGCAAGGGTGTGTGTGTGTGTGTGTGTGTGTGTGTGTGTGTGTGTGTGTGTGTGTGTGTGTGTGTGTGTCTGCCAGTGGATCAGAGAGCGTACCAGGCCTTCCAACGAAGACGAGAGAATAGACAGACGAACAGAATCGGGCAGACAGACGGAGACAAATGGAGTAAGATAGAAAAAGTTAAACGTAGTTATATTTAGGCTCTCTTATGTTTTTAGAACAAAACAATAGACACAGTGTGGGCGGAGTACGTTTCACATCTACCCACAAACTATAAAAGTCCTCTTGGCTATGAGGGAAACTTCTCATTACAGTAAGTACATTTCAACCCACTTGTTTTTATGCTGATTTAAAATTTGTGCATAAAAAAAAACGATGTTTGGCTGAGGTGGAAAAATTTGATGTATTGTTAAAAATAAAATGCAACGGAGACGGACTTAGTGAATTAATCATCACGTACATGAAGACTTGAGGCATTTACACACCAGGAGCGTGGCGAATAAACAACACGAAAATGCGAAATACTCAACTGGGAATACTATATGTCTGGGGCTTTTATTGTGAAAGGTAAGAACGGAAGGAGTGGATCTGGTCTTTGTTAAGGTTGAGAGGAGTAATAAAGTTTGCCGTCTGTTGCGCACAACGTGATTGGTTGAAGCCGTTATTCGCTGTGCGAAAGCTCAGAAAATCAACCTTGTTCCGAAAAAAAATTACATCACTTTATTGCCGCATAGTATTCTCGTTACGTGTGAAAGTGCTTTGAAAAAATATACTGACGTGCAAATTAGTTGCAAAAAAACGTAACTTAACGTAATGTAACGGCCTTTAAACGTCCACTGAAGCTTCTGCTCCTCTAACGTGATATAAAACTGGAGCAGATGAAAACATCGGGACTGTGTGGAGCACCAACAACTGTTTATCTACATCTGTGTAACTCCTAATATTCTATATTATAACAGCAGCGGATGGAAACACCAATACATTCATATTTTCTTAAAAACTTCTGTGATTTTCTGTGAATTCGGTTAAAAACAGGAAGGTAGGTGGAAGCTTGACTACTGTCTTTACCCCAAAAAATACAGGAATTTTCTCACCAACATTTCTGCTGTCACTTACATGTGTGTGTGTGTGCGTGTGTGTGTGTGAGTGTGTATGTGTGTGTGTGTGTGTGTGTGTGTGTGTGTGTGTGTGTGTGTGTGTGTGTGTGTCAGAAGCAGAGGCAGGAACACGGAGACAGACATTGTCTCCGTCCACGTCTCTGCGTGTCTCCCTCGGGTGACAGCCGTGTGTCAGGGTCTCTGCTCTCTGCTCCAGATGGCCCAGCCCGT
Source organism: Sebastolobus alascanus (assembly GCA_916701645.2). Lineage (NCBI taxonomy): Eukaryota > Metazoa > Chordata > Actinopteri > Perciformes > Sebastidae > Sebastolobus > Sebastolobus alascanus. The sequence continues at coordinate 106,934 of CAKAOJ020000171.1, forward strand.
TGCTCCCATGCTCCCAGCGCTCATTGACCAGCGCCGGGGTTCTCACGGCCCGGGGGCCCGGGGGCCCGCGGACTCATTGCTGCGGCCTGGCCTCTGGGGCCTTTGGGGCCTCAGAGGGGCTTCGGGGTCGCCCAGCCGTGACAGCCCAGACAATAGGAGAGCACTCACCCGGCTCCCACCCACCACCTACCAGCCTCTCTTAACACATACGTATACACTCACTCATCCTGGTGTTTGGCCCGGCCCGGCCCGGCCCGGCTTGACCACAGTTGGTAGACAGCGGCCGAGTCACCGGGCGGCATTTTTAATATCAAACGCTCACTGAACCTGCCGACCAATTAAATACAAGCGTAATTATCATAGAAGTCTGCAAGATGATCGATCAAAACATATCCATATCGTCATTAAAGAAATAATGACAGGACATAATTATAGACACTCACAACCTACTATCCACCTACTATCCACCTACTATCCACTATCCACCTACTATCCACCTACTATCCACCTACTACCCACGTACTAGCCACCTACCATCCACGTACTATCCGCCTACTATCCACCTACTATCCACCTACTATCCACCGACTATCCACCTACTATCCACCTACTATCCACCTACTATCCACCTTCTATCCACCTTCTATCCACCTACTATCCACCTACTGTCCACCTACTATCCACCTACTATCCACCTTCTATCCACCTTCTATCCACCTACTATCCACCTACTGTCCACCTACTATCCACCTACTATCCACCTACTATCCACCTACTCACTGTGAAGGGAACAAACATGTGGAGACGGTGTAGATCAAATCCATCATCAGCTACAAAATGTTGCTTTACAGTGAGCAAAAGCAACTCTGGCAGATCCAATTTCCCTCAACTGAAGCTGATTTACATGTTTAGAAATCACATTGAGATTGAGAGGCAGCAAGACGGCAAAAAAAAAAAGTTCTAAACAACACATTTCAACATTGGTTTTAACAGCTTGGCTGCCACTTCATCAAATATTGAATAAATCATTTCTTGGCACAGTACGAACACAGCTGCAAATAAAAAAAAAAAAAGAAATCACACACACAAACATGCACACATCCGCACACGCGCGCACAAACACGGACACACAGAATGCCTTGTAGTTTTGATAAAGCAGCAGCTTTCTCTTTTGTTTTGCAGCCGAGCAGGGATTAGGCAGTGCGGGTCTTTGTCCTGCGGTTTTCCAGTTGAGCAGAACACAAGAGCCTCTACCTCCACTAATACAGTCAGACCTCCCAGCAGGCCTTTCACCACACAGCCGCTAAGAACCTGCTGCCCAAAAGATGCTTTTCAATGAGTTATCAAATCTCCTCTATACTGTCCATGCCTTTCAACCGAGTCTCTTTGTCTATTCGTTTCAATGGAGCATTGAACACATCAAACAGAAGTGATGGGCAGATAGATGGACAGCAGAATGTAGCAGAGCCATATTAACCTCCTTCAGACGCTGCACAGCACAGTCAAGGTTTAATATGGTGTATCTGTACAGTATGTACAGTATAAAAACTAACCACAGACATTTACACTGAATGTATATCATTCAGAGTAAGGCTGGAAGATAATTCAATATGATTACTTATCGTCTCTCAATGGAATCATATATCGAGATATCATGATACGCTATTCTGTCGTCTAACTTAATAATAACAAGCACAAACTAACTCAAATTTCTTAAAATATATGATCAAACTCAGTTAAATCAAACAATTATTTTAATCTGATTACTCTGTATGTGTGTGCATGCATGTAAACAGTCAGTGTGTAGCTGGAAATATTTTTTTTTTCTCTCTAATTTCACTTGAAACTTATGTTCATTTTGCACTAAAGTTCTTAATTAAATGAGAAAATAATACTTTTCATTTGTCAAGTATTTAATTCACACAGGAGTATACGACACTAGGCTTTACCCTGTGGTTATTTCATATAAACTATTTATTAATTGAACTACTAGAAAACATGCTATACTGTGATATATATCGTTATTAAGATATGAAATTACCTATATTTTGATGTGATATTAGATTTTGGCCATATCACCCAGCCCTAATTCCAGGTAGTTTTCCAACAGGAAAATTAATCCACCGCATTTTTGATGATTGATTAATCGTTTGAGACATTTATTAGTCATAAACGCTTGCTTCAAGCTTCTCAAATATAAAGATTTTCTGTGTTTTATATAATCTTAAAGTAAATACCGTTGGGTTTTGGGCAGGGCTGCCCTCTCTTAGTCGATTAGTCGACTAATCGGTCCTTTTAGTCATAGTCCACTAAGATTTCTTTAGTCAATTAATCATTTTTTATGATTTTTTTCATGCTGAATTGACTTATTTCCAAGAAACTTATCACATCTCTGGTAAACACCTGTTTTAAAGTGGTTCTTTTGTGTTATTCTTTGTGGTGAAACTCAGTTTTACAGATCTGTCGATTAAATAAATAGATGATAAAAAGAATTGTTTTGGTCGAGGACAGCCTTCGTTTTGAGCTGCTGGTCAGATAAAACAAGACATTTGAAAATGTTTCTTCAGGCTCTCAGAACTTGTGAAAGTCAGTCACTATTTTTTGACAAAGTTACAAAGCAAACGTACAGTAAATCCTCTCAGGGAGATAATAAGTCATTTTAAAGATATCTCCCAGCATCGCTATGCAGACGATATTCAACTATACATCTCATTTAAGCCTCAAACTGTCTGTTAAACAAAACTGCCTCAACTCTATGAAAAACTGGACGGCAGATTGTTTTTCTACAGCTAAACATGCAGAACAGAAGTCCAGCTAGCTTTGTCCCGGAGGTGATAGAAAGTCCTGGTTCTCTTTGCTTCTCTATTAAATCTACTCTCCGTAATCTACATGTAGGTGTGTCTATGGACCGGGCTTTGAGTCTTGTTTCTACCAGCTGAGAAACAGTTTAAACTCAGGCCCATTGTGTCTTTCATTTTATACATTTTATGTTTTTAGCGTATTTCTTTACGTCTGTATTTCATGTCTATTATTGCGAATCAATTTGTGGCGTCTGCTCTTTAAAGGTCCCGTTTAAATAAACTTCGTTTCTACTTAATCAGATATAAAGAAGAACACATTTGCTGAATTTTCTACAGCATACTGCTACACTTCTTTGGTTTTTCTAGTTCCATGACTGCTATAAAACACGCTGTGCAGGCTCTCAGCAGCAGGTTGAGCGCGGTATACAGCAGGGGTTTTGATGAGTTCATTAAGAGGCCACGTCATTTATGCACAGTCACACATAAGGCAATGGTCAGCCAGGATTACCCAGGTGGCCGCTGCATGTGGGTGTCAGTTTGATTTTCAGATTCCACTTAAACCATGCTGTTGCTCCACAACCTAGTAACCACTGTGAAATCGCTATGCCGCTGCCACATTGTGTTGAATTCAATGTCATGCATGCATATTTGGAGTTGGAATACGGCTAGAAAATGATTTGAAACACGAAAAGGAGAGTTTCTGCATTCACTTCACATTGTTTTTTAATATCGGGGGGGGAGAGCGGGAAGTCCACTTCACTTCACACTGTGGGGGAAATGGAGGGGGGGTAACGAGGTGGGAGGGCGCGGGAGATAAAGCAGGATTTGATCTAAGGTCACACATGTAGCTCCAGAGAGGATTTAACCACGCTGCTGTCTCCAAGAACCATTTTTACAGTTTTATTACATTTCAGAGGCGCAGCTCGTTGGGACTAAACGACGAGGACGATGCACCAGAAGAAGTTTGATAAGCTCCTCCTGTCGCCTTTTACAAATCACTATTCAGGTGGGCTGTATTCATAATTCATCACCATGGGTCAGCCTGATGATCTTGTTGACTTAACATTTGGTCTGACATTTCCGCCCTGCTCATGCCCGTCATTAGCTCTCGCCACACGCCACCTCATCAAAGTCAGACACACAAGAGAGGAGGTAAAAAAAGAAAAGAAGAGAAGGATGTAAAAGAAAGATGCTATGATACTGTATGATTATTACACCTCATGCAGGAGATTTTAAATCTGCCGCAGCTGGAATATTTGCTCATTTTGTTAAACAAACGTTGCAAAAGTGGGACGACGGCGAGGGATAAATACGGATACACACCGTAATCCAACAAACACACACGTGCACGAAAACTCACACTCGGAAAACCACTGAACCAAAGCTCAACCCCCCGGCCCGGCCTTTCTTGCGGTAAATCTGTATCATCAGCCGTCATCCAGCACATCGCTGATAGGAAACGAGTTGGTGCCAAAAAATGTCGCCGCGTAGGAAAAAGTGGAGCAGCGACACATTTCAGCCAATAACAACACCACCATGTTGATTCCACCGGGGTGATAGTGGATGATATTGACTGTTGGGAGTATTGCTGCGCTTCTCAAAGTCATTTCCGACCAAAGCAAGGACATCGACACACACACACACACACACACACACACACACACACACACACACACACACACACACACACACCAACACACACACACACACACACACACACACACACACACACACACACACACACACACACCAACACACCAACACACCAACACCAACGCCGGGCAGATCGGAGTGCAGACAATGAACGGGGGAGTGGAGGCATACTGACATCCCTCCTTTCTGTGGGTGACAGCTCTCCATCAGTCTACATCAAACAAGTGCATACATGCAGCCACACACACACACACACACACACACACACACACACACACATAAACACACACAGAGGACTATACACTCTAACTGATTGGCTGTTGCAAACCTGTTTCAACCTGTCTCCCTGTTGGACATAATAGAAGACCGAATAAACTGTCCTCTACCACTGTATATATATGTGTGTGTGTGTGTGTGTGTGTGTGTGTGTGTGTGTGTAGACAGACTCATCATCTCAGTAATTGATGGTCATCTGTCATTGCACACTGTTGATAATCTTCTCTGGGACAAGATGAACAGCAGCCTATCTGACTGTATCTGGAGAGACTAATCTGTGTTCTCATTTACTGAAGCACAGACGGTGACAGAGCGGTCTGACTGCTGAAAACGAGATGAATCGCAATGAAGGTCGTCAACGGCATTCATCGTGTGATAGGTGATAGAAGAAGAAGAAAAAAATATATATATTGACTGCTCTTACCTGCAACTTGAACCAGATCTGCAGTGGTCACGTTCTTGGGGTTGAGGCCAATTCTGAAAGTCAATGCTGGACCCAAGACGCTGCAGAAAGACAGAAAAGAAAAGAGCAAAATGAGCAGTTTTAAAGGAATAGTTTGAGGGTGGAGATGAGTACAACCGAACGCTGAATAAGACATTTTCAGCCGAACAAAGAGGTTATAATTAACTTTGATGAAGTGAAAACACACTGAAAGGGTTAAAGTTCTAAGATGAAAACACGGACAACTCCCAGACCGGACAACGCAGTGGTAGCGACCTGTCAATCACCAGGTAGCCCCGCCCTAAAGCATCCCCTGCTTTATGGTCTATCTGACTCTAAATGGGACCATAATTTACTAAATGAACATCATGCTGTATTGAAGAAGACTTGAAACTAGTGATTGAGACCATAAACTCATGTTTACAATGTTTACTGAGGTAATAAATCAAGAGAGAAGTAGGCTCATTTTCTCATAGACTTCTATAGAACCAGAGGAGTCGCCCCCTGCTGGCTGGTAGACAGGATGCAGGTTTAAGGTACTTTCTTATTGGCTTCACTTTCCCACTGATAAAGACTAGAAACAGCCTGGCTCTTCCTGGAATCTTGACGTCACGTTGACGGCTACAGGAGGTTTTTCAGACGCGTTTTCTAGTCGTCCATCTCACCTCCATCCAGCTGTCACAGGCAGCATAACGGCTCACCTTTTTTACTCACATCATATGAGTGTGAACGCAACCCAAAGCTAATTTTCATGCCTCAAGTCTATTTTCCAAAACAAGAATGACCTACGTTCAATACTGTGCCTGAACACATCTTGAGTAGACATAGATGGAGGACTGAAGCTGCTGATCTGCTAACCTGCTGCGAGCTGTGTAGACATCGTTTGAGGTTGCAAAGCAACCAGCAGAGATATCAGGAAGTTTCTGCTCCAGAACAAGAAATAGTTCCATGCATAACCCCCCCGTAAAACAAAAACCTGTGCAGATTAAACGTGTTAATCAGTGAGCTTTAGAGATGCTGTTAGGTGGATTTTGTTACCTTTGGACAGTGCCAGGCTAGCTGTTTCCACCTGTTTCCAGTCTTTAAGCTAAGCTAAGCTAACTGGCTGCTGGTGGTATCTTCAGATTCACCGGACAGATATACAGTAGACTTGTTATAACTCTATATTCAATGCAGAATTTGCCAGAATGCACAAATAAATGGTGAACGATGAGAAGTGAAGCTGTATTTCTGAGAGAGATGTGAATCATCATGAATCCTCCTTCTCTTTTCAGTTTGAATTTGGCCAAAGACCAACGTGCAGTCATCGTCTGAGTCTGATCACCTCCAGTAGCCTGTACTCCCTGAGCCTTTACTCTGTCTGGTCAGGAGTCAGCTACAGACTCCTCTCCCTCGGGCAGAATAAGTGTTTGAGGTCCCCGAGGTTGACCATGAAATAAAATCTAACAACCCCCACCAGACTCCTAAAGAACTCCCTGAAGTGGTCAGAACAAACGGCGTGCTCTGAAGCAGTGTGTACAGAAGAAAATCCTACTCATCACGTCTACTGTAACCTCCTAAAACCCCAAATGATTGCACTGCATGATGCATTTTTAACGGCTAAAAGAACAAATAAGCAGCTTCATAGTCCTGGGGAGGGCTTTCTTTCAAAACAGGTATCAACAATAAGCATGTGATCTGATGAAGACCCTGTCTGAGCCAATCAGTGACAAAGACACCTTGTTTTGAGCTGTAATTGTAGTTCCCCAATGGGCCAATCAGGCTAATTCTGAATGCTGTGAGTGCAGCAGTGAGATCATTTTCCTCAAGTTTTGTCAAAATCAAAATGAAATCAGAGACACTGCTGATGAACACATGGCATGAGTGAGCAAATGATCAATGCATGAGTCAGATGGTTCGCTCTCCCACGTTCTAGGAACATCCTAACAGGCCATTTAGTGAGAATTGTAAAATGCCAGAACTGAGAAATGAGATCCACGCGGTGAAAATCTGCATCTTATCAAGTACTTTGAGTCTTTTATTCGGTCCCAGATGTCTCATTCCTTTAAAACAAGTGAAGAATCTCCCAGTGAGGTGGGTAAATTTCAACCTGTCTGCAATACAAATCAACTTGTTTGAACAATTTTGTAGAAGCAACTTGTTTTTTACTTGATTCCAGTGCAGACGTATTCTGTCTTTTCTCTAAATAATGACACAGAATTATTTAAACAAATTGATTTGTATTTGAAACAGGTTGACGTAAACCTTTGAAGAGACTTTTGAACTCAATAAAAGACACAATTTACTTCATAAAAGGATTTTTTTTGCGGTGCATGTTTTATTTGAAGACCCATACCAGTGTTCTTGCATGTTTTAGCCCATTTACGGCAAATAAAATAAAATATACCACATCACAGCTAACTAGCTAGTTTAAGACATTTCAGGTAGCCATTGACTACCATTCATTTTGACTCTTGAAACCTGCTTAACATGTGTCTTCCATCACAGTAACAGTAACACAGTTTAGGTGCAGATACTGTAGATTTGAAAAGACTTGCTAGTAGTTTTTTCATATATGGAAATGAATGGAAATCAATGGCTGCCTGGAACAACAGAAAAAATGACAATTTAAACATTAAACTCTATAGCATGCATATTTTAAAAATAATTAGAAAACATTTAGATTATATGTAGTTAAACCTGCATAAACTGATTTTTGGCCACTAAACAAACCATTGACATATTATCACCTTATGAAGTTCATTATTTATAAATCCAGCAGATGTGGAGCATCAAAAGCATCCATTCAGAGTTGTGTTTCTGTCAACTTTATTAATGTAAGTCACTCTTTTTTAGCTCTGTTTTTGGTCTCCACCAACTCCTGAGGGAAATATCTGCTCTTTAGCTGCTAAATGCTCCAGTATGTTCACCGGCTAGTCGCTAAATATGTCGGTCTATTGGTTGGTGCTGAGCAGGTTGTGTAAAATAGATTTTATTTTGCTGAAAACATTAGCCTGCTGCACTTGGAAATATCACTGAAAAGAACAGTGAGCCAAAACCATAAAGTTGCGGGTCGTATTATAGCAGCTAAAACTTGCATAGACACCACTGTGATAATTTACATTAAATCAAATTTAAACAGTGGCTTCTGGGATATTATATGCGATGGATACAATAACATACTTAGAGATGGACGGATGGATACTTGGTGCTTGATTTCTATAATAATAAGTGACTATAAACACACATGGCGAGTTGAGATGTCTACTTGTGCCGTCTTTCCATCAGCTCTAAATCACTAAACCATTACAGTAAATCATCACGTCTTCACACTTACGTCCTGGAGAGTGTACAGAGTACATTCTTAGCGTACTTCTGCAGACTGTACGACGTGGAGGGAGATTCATCAGACTGCCAGAGTGCTGTGACCCAGACCGACTCACCATCAGTCAGCGTGCTACAGAAGCAGCAACACCCACTCCGCCCGGGGCGACGTGTGAGCCGATACCGCCAGACAGACGGACCCAACCATGCACGGTGCATTTGTGAACATGGACACACACACGAAAGAAATACGTCCTTCGCTAATACCTTCACCTGGGCTGTTTGCTCTGGTAAATGTCAATATTTCCACAATCTTTCCCCCCCGCCTCCGTCCTCCCTGACCGAAGGTATTCTGCCACAGAGCTCGATGCATCTCAAATTGAACTGACGTGATTTTTTTTTTTACTATTTAAATCTACCAGGAGGAAAAAGCACCGCCACGGTCGGGACATGAAGTGAAAACAGAGAAGTTTTCTGGAGGACTTCACGCCGTCTCCTGTGTTATATGGATGTGTAAGCTTGGACTTCATATTAGCTCTGCTGCTGGGACATGACGGGTGGATATGTGCAGACTGCTTGGCGGGATATTGGCAGGGTGTGTGTGTGTGTGTGTGTGTGAGGATGGACTTGTGAGTGTGTATCCCACTCCCCCTAGTGCTTCTGACGAGTAAAACACTTACGTCATCTGAAAAAGGCTCACATTATCCCTCCAGCCCATCATCAACCAAAACTACAATTTCACATCTCCTCTGAGAGGAGAATCTTCTGCACTGATTACTGTAGTAGCAGCAGACTCCAACCTGATTGTGTTCAACGTCTAGAAATCTCAACAACATGGAAACCTTCAGCCTCCTCCTCTCTTATTCTCTGTCTGAGATTCTTCTCTGTCTGCCTGTTGTCATATTGGAGTATCTCTTCTCACAGTCTTCCTATCTCATCACAGCGAGCGAGGAGAGAGACCCCCCCCCCCCCGGAGCAGGGCGGCGTGCTCTGACCCGGCTCTCGTATTCAGACGGAGGCTCTGAAACACTCACCTGCAGAGGCCACACAGCCAGAGGCACAACGGGGCCGCGTCGCGTCCTCCGTCTTGGCTACACGTCTACATGAATGCGCTTTCATTACTTTGTAAAAGGAAAGAAAATGGCGATAAACAAGTCCAACAAAAGAGGACATTTTTGGTGTTAGTCTTCTGTATAGATCAATATGAGGTGTACCACAGTGTGGACGCTTCATTTAAAGCATCCGTCTCTTTCTGGCTTTTACACTGGCTGAACAGCTCTAATGCACTGTGATCATGCATGTATGCAACGGTGGAAAAAAGTACATTTACTCTAGTACTGTACTTGAATATTCCCATTTATACTAAAACCTACATTTATTTGACAGTATAGCTGCTACTAACTTTGATTTTACAAATATAACTTTTCTTATCTGATGATTTGTTAGATGAGACGACAACCAAAGAGAGCAAACATGAAGGAGGAAAACAAACAAATAAAACCAAAATATAATAATAATAATAACTGGATAAAAGAAAGGGAGAATAAATTAGAAACGGATAAATAAATGAATAAAGAAATCAAACTCTCAGCTATCCTGACCCGTCCTGCTCACCCGACACCTTCATGTTTTTTTCTTCTCTCTCTTTCTCCCCATTATTGTTGTAATTGTTATTATTGTTAGTGTCCTTCTCTCTACACACACAACTCCCATATGCACACATGCACTTGTGTGCAATGAAAAAATCTAAATGTATCTCTTCACTTTTCCTCAGGTACGTCTTGTTCGTTAATTAAGCTCGTCTGTATTTCTCTTGCCTTGTCACGTCTCACATGTGTCCTGTTAATCACTTATCTTGCACTATTAATTAATGAACACTCCCCAAAAAGGAAGAAAAAATATGAAACTGCACAGTAATATATAAATAAATACACTGCTCCTATTTTTATACTTCCTTCTATTTAAATAGTTCATATTTTGTTTCACTTTGTTTAGCTCTTTTTTACTGTGTTAGTTGATGCTTCTTGTTTCTGCACTATCCCCCTTTGCTGCTGTACACTGCAAATTTCCCCACTGTGGGACTAATAAAGGAATATCTTATCTTATCTTAAAGAATTAGCTTCACCTCAAACAGCTACAACATTAAACTGCAGCTTACACATTAATGCAGCGGAGTTTTCAAAATCTGAGACTATGTGCGTCTGCTCAGACTACATGTTTTGGCACCATTAAAAGTATGCCGAATTAGCTATTAGCAGTTTCTGTTTGCAATGTACCGATGTGTGTACAGATAACTATCACTGGATTATAACGATGCTGAAGAAAAGCTAGTTCTGGAGTTAAGGAGCGTCTTTTTTCTGATTTTTTTAAGCAGATTTTTTTCACAGTGGACATCAGAGAAAGTGATATCTTCTGAACGTGTAAGTCACACTGAATCTAAAAATATGTGCATCATTTCTGAGTTATGACTCAGAGAGTGGAGACTAATTCTGACTCATAGTTTGCATTAATGCATCCGTAAAGCCGGGTGATATGTTTGGAATCAATATCATGATGTTAATACGAGTGTTTTTCTGACAACAATATGTCAAAATAGAGGAAATGTTTGCAGAATCACATCATGAAATTCAAATGGACATAATGAACTCTGTTCCACAAGGACACTGTCGAATTATCACTGAGCTCTTTTCATCACAGATAATAATAACCAGTAATAATATAAAATACACTAAATATATAACACTCTGAAAGGTGACATTGTACAAAATGAGTACTTTTACTTTTGATAGTTACTACATTTTGATAAAACTTCTATACTTATAGGGCTGCAACTAACGACTATTTTCATTGTCGATTAATCTGTCGATTTTTTTCTTGATTAATTGATTAGTTGTTTGGTTTATAAAATGTCTTGTTTTGTCCACGACTCAAAAGATATTCAGTTAACTTTCATAGAGGAGGAAAGAAACCAGAAAATATTCACATTTAAGAAGCTGGAATCAGAGAATTTAGACTTTTTTTCTTAAAAAATTACTCGATTAATCGCTCTACTTGTACCTCTATATTGTCGTGTTAATACTTTTACTTGAGTGAAAGATCTGAATACTTCTTCAACCCCTGGATGTATGAACGATCCGCATCCAAATAACATCCATCATTATGTGCATCAGGAGCTGATTCTGAAAGATGAGGTATAATAAGACTCAATCAGCGCCGGCACGGTGACATGTCCCGGTGTTCCTGCTCATCTAAACTAAATCCAAATGTTGTATTTAAAGACGGGGATCTCCTTGTCTCCTCGGTTGCATTCATTTTGAGGTCACTGTGTATTTTCAGCGTTGAACACTAGATACAGAGCGTACTGTCAGACAGTTTTCCCTCTCAGTAGCTATTATCCGAGCCAGAATCCTCCGTCTGCAGTTACAGTGCAGCCGCAGACTGCAGTGCACCGGCTTTGGTGTTCCTATGCTGCGGGTGTTACCGAACCACCCAGACTTCACTTCTCCTGCAGGAGCGTCTTGAAAGACTTGTCAGATCTTAGGCGAACACATCTCTTCTGCCTCCTACATGGTCTGACACCAAATGTACAGCAGAAACATGGTGCAAGCACAAACCAGCCCGAGTTCAAGGACAGTTCGCCCGCTCATTAATATATTAACCGCCTCCTGCTGGACTACTTTCTCTATTTCCAGCTCTCTATCCACTGCTGCTTCTCTCTCTTCCTCTCTTTGCCTCTAACCGAGAGTCGTTTGATGGCTTGACTGCTCTCTTTCTGACAAGGCGTACAGTGACAATAGTGGCGAGGCAGTGTTTTGAATACAATGGAGACATCAGTGTGTGTCTGGAGGTAATTAGGCCTGATTTCTCTCCCTGCGAGAAGTCAAACACTCCAAAAGGTCAGAAAAACAACAAACGCCTACAGTCTCTGGCAGTGTGGCACCGCGTTCTCCACACAAACAGTCCTTGCAGCTTCTGGACAACCTTCACTCTGTTTCCCCCGAGCTCAAAGGCACAAAACAAAACCGTTTCAAACGCTTCAAATGGGGCCAATTATCCTTTATGCGATGTATTTCTTGTAAACTGCAAGGTGAATCATTATTATCATCATACAGTGTGGGCATGTTTGTGTTTGCACATACGAGAGCTGGGTGAGGTCAGCGGCGTGGAGGGTCAGCCTCTGCGTCAGACGCTCCATCAGGTCCGAGCCTTGGTCAGCGGTGAGGGAGCTGGAGGAGAAACACACACAGACAGCTGGGCGTCACCTTCTGGAGATCCACACCCATTCAACATACACGCAGCTATTCAGCTGTTAAAATGCTATTTTTTTTAGGGAGATGCTGCCACAATTCATACCCACAAATGGGTCATTGCACACGAGCGAAGCCGCGGTTGTCTGAATGGATGTACTGCACAGACACACAGGCACACGCAAACACAAACAAACACACAAAGAGCCGTGCCAAGGGGAAAAGGGATCAGCTGCCTCTTCAGGCTTGGTAAATCACCTGCTTTTTTTCCAGCAATGAGACAAACAATAAGGTGCAAATGGAACCTGCATGAGGTGTAATGGCTGTATCATATGGACGCGCCTTTCTCTCCCTTCCCCTCTCTCATCTTTCTTCTTCTCCTTCGCCCACATTCGCTTTCTCTCTCTCTCTCGCATGCACGCACACACACACGCACGCACAAAGTAAAACATGATAGCACAAAGTACACAAACACACGGGCACGCACGCGCCCTCGCGGCGAGATGAGAATAATAAGGTGCAAATGGAATGGAGGTGAAGTGTAATGGTGGTCTGATAAAGCCATGCCTCATCTCAGCTCAGTCTGCGGCTGCTCTCTCACTCGGAGAGTAAATCGCCAAGGAAATAGACCAAACAAAGGCAATCTGCAGGCCAACGCGCTGGATGGAGGAAATGAGAAGGGCACACACAAACACACAGAAAAGCTACTTTATTGCTGACAGCTTAACCTGGAATCACTGAGAGTGCCGAGCGACTGCAAGGTGACATGCACCGAAAAGTCACGGATCATAATGAGACATTTTGTTAGCAGAGAAACGAACCAGTTTCATGCAGCGCTTGGGATTGAGCGCATTAAATGTTTTCTTTTTTCAGATACTAAAATATAGTATAAAACAGTTTTACATATTCAAGGTTAAAATTCTGCTGAGATATTCTTTTGTTTAGCCCACATTTGACACCACGAATACAGCAGCTTCTTTTTCCCCCCAACAGAACAGTGTGCTGTGCATGAGTAGCTGATTCACTCCACCTTTGAGGGAGTGGGTGGCTCTTTTTTCCCTCCACTTTTTGAGAGGTTTTGAAAGTTAAAGATTCACCACCGAAGCAATTCCAGACACGTTTGCATCCCTCTGCGGTAATTCTAGCAACTGGAGAGCTCCAGGAGTGACTTGGTTGTTGATGCTAGTACTTTTCCCCTTGGGTTTCTCCGTCTCCTTCTCTTCTATCCAAACCTTTCCACTTCCCCTCCTCCACCTCTCTCCAATTCCCCGAACCCCCCCCCCCCACTACCACCACCACAATGTCAGGAGCTGTCAGATAAGCAAGTTTGCGTAGCCTCTCTGCAGGGTGCGAAGGAGCTGGGGATAACAACCGTGCAATCATGAGGTGTGCAGCGAATGCAGCCGCCTCTATAGGCCGGCTATAGGTGGCCGCTCGGTGAGGACACACCAAGAGGAGGAGGTGAAGAGATTCAGAAGGTGACCTCTTTCTCTCCCCTGGCATATATACTCACCCATATTGTTTACGTCTTAATCTGCGTTTCTATACGTGTAGCAATAAGGTGACAAAGATTGCGCCTTTATGAGGCGTCGCGTGTTGAACAGGTGAAGGACGACGCACCGACGTGATAACGCCATAAAGGGATTTGAGAGAGGGCCGGGGGGGCGAAGGAGACACAGTCGATAGGAACTTATCTCTGCTGAGCCTGAGTCTGACTGAGAGGTGAGAGCGAAGGAGAGGGAGACAACTTGGCTGTACCCTTTCTGACAAAGTATCATCATTAAAGCTGTAATACGGCACAGTAATACCCACACACTGAGGGATTTATCATCCCTGCTATTGTAATCAGGTGCGGCGCACGCTGAGGATTTCAAACTGCGGTATTCTTTTCCATAAAGACGTGAATATGTGGGTGGTTTTTACAGAGAAATTGTGTCTCTTAAAGGCAGTTTTAAGTAACCGAACAAAGCAGACATATGCTCGGTATTAAGGTATGTAATGAGTCTGCCTTGAAACACGTTCAACAGTACAGCTGAAGACTGCTGCGGGGAGCAATAAACTATGATCTGAAGCTGTGAGCTGAACAAGTCAGCTGATAATAACCACTCCAGAATAAGAGAGTAGCTTTCACAGGGTTGTCACTGATGCTTTTTGCATGAGGACAACAATGACTAAGGTATAAGAGGTTATTGATCAATCAATAAGGCTTCAGTTAATATGAGTGCAATTCACACACATTCAAGTCTACATCTATAATGTGGCACAGCGTGTCTCTGTTTTATACTCTAAAACTCAATGTAATGCTGTTTTTAAGGCATTTATCAAGTTTATTTTTATTGGGATTAGGGGTGTCGCGATATACCGGTATTGACGATAACTGTGATATTTAAAAATTAAATATTGATATCATGTTAATAATACAAATATGATAATGTTGTGTAAATAATCCAGCGTCTCTTAAATCATTTTATATGTACAGTTATGGTTACAGACTCTCTCTCCACCTCCCTGCACTTGTATTTTGAGTGTAATTAATTTGCCAAAAGAGAGATAAAATGCAAAATAAACAAAGTTAAAGGTGATAAATTCCAAATGTTGAGCATATCTATGATATAATATATCTTTACACAGAGAATAGTTGTTTGCTGCTATATTAATTCTCAGAATTTTGAATTTAGCACCTTTAAAGATGAATTTGACTGATAGCATTATTATTATTACTATTATTATTATTATCACCATTATTTTATTTTATTTTATTTTATTTTATTTTATTTTATTTTATTTTATTTAGATATCGTGATGATATTGTTGTCATAAATTCTTTTGGTCGCGATAATCGTGTAGTAAAAATCTCATATTGATATTGTGACAACCCTAACTGGGATAAATATTGTCCAATGTCCCATACCAACCAATTTATAGTCTAACTAGAGGAACCTTTATACAAATACATACAGCTCAACAGGAAAATACAACACAAAATGCAAACAGTATTAAAATAAAATACCTAAAGGCACCTGGTCATTCATGATTAGTCCGATTCCTCTTTAAAAACTTAAATTTAAGTGCAAGCAGTCAGTTCAATCTGCTCCCCACTACCCCATATTTAATAGACAAGAATCTGTAATAATCATTATCTGTATGTATAATTTTTAACACATAATACACCTACTATCTAATTCCTCAATTTTCTAATCTAATTTCTAATCTTATTTTCTATAAACTAAACTTTGTTGTTCTGTATACAGAAGTGAAGCACCAGCTTAACTTCCTCATACAGTGTGTGTGAACTTTCTAGGCTAAAAAGATGGATTATATATATATATAATATGTTTGACAATCACCAGGTGTTTACAGGGGTCATTGTTTATTTATTTATTACTGTTTATTTATTTATTACTGTTTATTTATTTATCTGGTTTGTTCAATATTAAGTAATGATTTGGTATTCTTGACTGATAATGAATTCATATTTTGATAAGGATAATTATATCAGTAATTAATTTATATTTCTATATGACAGAGATGAAAGGTAATAATTATGGTTAAACAAGTTTAGGAAAAATAACTTGGATTATATGTTTAGCTCAATAAGGACGCTGGTTACTCATTAATGAATGAGTTATGGAGAAGGGGTGGGATTAAATAAGTTTGTACTTCTTCTCACTCCTTTTAGAATATGTAAACCAAGGCAAGTGTTTGACAATTTCTTTTGCTTATGATTTTCATTGTATGTGGATACTGCTTTTTTTCTGGCAGTCCACTTGTTGTACGATGATTCTCTTTTTTTTTCAATTATTAATATTATTTTACATGTTCGAAATAAAATTTGAAATCAAATGAAATGAAATATTATGATTTATAAATGAAAGTACAATCTGAATCTTTGTGATATTAATATGTAATATAGTATATTATGTGAATCCTACTCACTCTGAGCCGGTGATGATGTAGCCGAAGTGTCTGTCCTTCCCTCTGCTGGAGAAC
This sequence comes from Sebastolobus alascanus, assembly GCA_916701645.2. Taxonomy (NCBI): domain Eukaryota; kingdom Metazoa; phylum Chordata; class Actinopteri; order Perciformes; family Sebastidae; genus Sebastolobus; species Sebastolobus alascanus. Next base: position 123,646 of record CAKAOJ020000171.1, read on the forward strand.
TCCTTCACCCCGACGTGGACCAGCTGCGTTTTCACTCTCATGTCCTTCTTCTGCGTCTCCTCCAGCTGCTTCTTCCCCGCTGGGTTCTGATTCCCCTGCATCCACCTCTGGATCTCTGAGTCCACCTGAGCGTCCGGCCCGTCTGCAGCACCGCTCAAACGCAGGGCGGCGCCTTCCTTCGCCGGCCAGGTCTTCTCCTCCCAGCGGTGGGGAACGGGAACTTGGCCCTGCGTCGTCCGGCTTTGGACGTTCTCCATCCCGACCATTTTCCGGAGGGGAGCCGGCGGGCCGACGTTGGCGTGTGGAGCGTCACCGAAGGGCTCCATGTTGAGGTAGTCCAGCAGCTTGGAGAAGAACGCTGCGTGCTGTGTTAAATCAAACATTCCTCTTTAGAATATCGAAGACATTTCTGCTTCATTTTACTGACACACTACTTTTAGTTTCCTTTTAGAAGAGAGTTTAAAAAGTTCTCGGGAAAAACTAATTAATACCTTGAATAGAGACTTTTATTCTATTGGATATGGCAATCATTTTCAAAGGTATGAATTTGTGTTGCATTCGCTGATATTTCTATGTCTGAGTGCAGGTCCAAGGTCTAACGACATCCTTTTTACTTACAAATGATCAAAGGGTGCATTCAGTAGCTTCACTTACTTACTAAAAGTTAAACAAAAGATTCATGACATCATGCAGAACTATTTTCATTCATATCACTTTTAAAGTATGAAAATATAGACACTCAAGGAATTTTATAAGATCCTGCAGCTGCTTTCAAAGTCTGCACAACTTTCAAATCATCCCTGTTTGAAGTAGCATTCAAAAGTGAATAAAGTGTAAGTTTGGACATGTCTCCCTCCCTGAGAAACCAATTTGTTGGTTGAGCAGAGTAATTTTAAATTCACCTTGTCAACAGGCTCTTTGTCTGCGCCGTCTATTTGTTGGCCTGGAAACAAACACAATTTATGTGAGCAGATTGTGTGAAAACTTCTCTTTTGTATTTAGCAAAGAAAAAAAAAAACAGTAAAAATGAAAGACTCAAAAATACATTTGGCACTTTCTATGAGGATTATAGAAACAAAGCATTATTAATGTATTTATAAACTTATATCTATGGCAGGAAATAAACACTCAAGAGCTCCAGTTTTTATTCTCTTTCTCTCACCTTGCTGTTTCGTTCTCAGTGTGTCTTCCTGGTTTAGATCCTGCCCTTTGTCTGATTTCAGGTCCTGGTCTTGATTGGGTTGCATGGCTGCCAGCGGCTCCGTGTTACCCTCCGTGTCCCCCCCGGAGTCAGCGGATCCTGGTCCTGGCTGGTTCCCGACCACAGGCCGCTCCTCGTGCCCCCCCCCCTGCAGCGAGCCTGTGATGACCCCCGCCAGCTGGTCCAGGTCTTTGCCCATCAAAGCCTCCATGTTGACGCTGTGCCTCCCCAGCTGGCTCACCATATTCTGGATGAATCGCTCTGGACAGGAAACAGAGAAGAACGAGAATAAGTGTAAATTTAAAACACAATTTAGCCTAAAAGGCAAACAAACAAAAACTATGAATATTGTGATAGATAGATAGATAGATAGATAGATAGATAGTAACTTTATTGATCCCGAGGGAAATTCAAGTATCCAGCATCACAGTTCCATAGTGCAAACATATTAGTAAAAACGTCACAGGTAAGTAGTACACATGTTAGTAAAAACGTCACAAGGTGAGTAGTACACATTAGACACATGTAAGTAATACAGAGTTTAAAACAAAATATGCAATGTGCAGAAGAACTGTTAAAAATGAATATAGTGCAGGGTAAACAACTGAGATACAGGACTATTTAAAGAAAAAGTGAATGTAGTGCAGAAAGTGATATAGTGCTGGATAATAAAATATAGGAGAAACAGATATTAAGAAATGTCAGATATGGAATATAATGCAGGATAAGAACTGAGGTAGAGATGTTTTGTAGTGTGCAGAATTAAAGTTAAAGTTAAAGTGGCTCATTGTGGTGCAGATATAAAAGATCTTACCGTCCACGACACTAAGAGGCTCTTTGGCGGTCAGTCGGTTTGAGCCGGCCTTGAGCAGAAGTCTGTCTAGATTAGGCCTTTGGCTTTTGGAGCCAAAATCCACCTGAGACTTCGGTTCTGCGTGGTCACTCGGAGCTGGCCGGATGTAGCTGAGGTAGTGGAGCTTTCCTTTGGGCCACGCAGACTTGCCACCCGGGGAGCTCTGCCGAGTGCTCGGCACCTCGGCGAGGAGCCGTTCCAGCTGGCCGGAGAGCAGTTTGCTCCTCCCCGGGTCGCGGCTGGAGAAGGTTGTGCTGAGCTTGGGGTGTCTGCCCTCTCCGCTCTGGGTGAACACTTTGGTGACTGGAGGGTGGCCAGCTCCTTTCTGATGGCTGTAGATGGTGGTCTCCTTCCAGCCCGGCTGGGGTTTGGACCGGCTGGGCTCCAAGTGACCTTCAGACTTGATGTCTTCATTCTGCAACACAAAATGCCACTTAGCACATGTAGAGCACGGTTAATATGTCATTCAGCCAGGCGAGCGGCTCGAGGGATGGATGATGGGCTGACAGTTGGGCCAAACTGAAATATCTCCACAACTATTGGATGGATTGCCATTTAAATTTTTCTTCATACATTTCTTTACATACTCTTTTTTTCTAATGTGTAACTATGTCCATATACCTCCTTAAGACAAGTTTAATTTGTAGTTTATGACACCAAATACCTGCAAAGACTGATGACACTCCCATCAGCCTCAGCTGTACTTTGTGTTTAGTGCTCATTAGTATGCTACTTTAACACGCTAAACTCGGCTACACTAAGATGGTGAACATGATAAGATAAGATAAGATAAGATAAGATAAGATATTCTTTATTGTCCCACAGGGAGATTTGTCTTGGTCTCCGGGCCTCTGCATCACACAACATACCAAAGTCACAATGTACATACACGCATAAAACATGGATCATACATAGACTTATGCATGAACGTGCTGAAATTCACATGTTGAGTGTGAGATGGTAGTTCTTTAAATATAAAAGTAATAAAAGACAATTGTTTCTAATACTAAAACCAGTAGTTCTTTAAAATAATAAAAAGTAATGAAAGACAATAGTTTTAAATACTAAAACCAGGTATAATCATACCAGATAATAAATAATCAATTTACAATATATTGGTTCTCAATAAAATCATATCATATAATGATGAACATTATGCTGCATTCACTTGGAATCAGGCAGACGGTAGACGGCAAACCGGAAATCATGTTAGTGGATTAGAGAAGGACGGTAAAGTTAGGTGAGGTCGGTAGAGAATACCGGCAACGATAGGCGGCACCGCCCTCCAAAAATATTTGAACTTGTTGCTGTCCACTGCGACGGTATTTATAACCGGATGTTACGTAGCTTCCTCACAACGGAGAAAGTTGTTTAAGTTTGCAATAGAATATTAAAAGAAAGCTGAATTTTGCAGCTAAATGCATTACTAGAATAATTACATAAAATAGTAGACACTAAATAATTTGATTTAATATATTTTATTCCTTCACCATAGCAACATATCATCATATACTGTATGCCATTTCGTCGTACTGTTTGTTTGTTTCGGTGTCGTCCGTTTGTCTGATTCCATGTGAAAGCAGCATTATACCTGCTAAACATCAGCATGCTACAGTAGCATTGTCATTGTGAATGTGTTAGCATGCTAAAGTTAGCATTTGCCCGAGTACAGCCTCACAAAGCTGCTAGCATGTCTGCAGACTCTCAGTCTCGTTGGGTTTATTTCTGTAAAGTGACAACATTCACATGATGAATCTTCAGCCTAGTTTCAGCTCTGCGATACTTCTCCTTCCTCCCCATGAGAACATTAGATGTGTTGCGCTGGGTCAGCATTGTTGTGACAGGCTTTAGTATAAAAGGAGAAGCAACCTGGGCTCGACTAGACAGGACAGGATATGAATAGGGATTGTAGATCAAAGACAACTGCCCTTGGAAATTGCATTATGGAAATCACAGATGAGATAGTGTCACTCAGAGAGTAATTTCATGCGTTTCCACAACAAACTTTAAAAGCATATCCCGTCTGTCAGAGAAGTAGCAGCAATCCCTTATCGAAAAACTATGAGTCATCTGATTTCAGATGTAGTCATATGAGTTTATATTTGACACGTGATGAATTATGTGTTAACATCACAACGCACTGGTACTCAGGCGTTCGGAGGCCTTTTAACCATTTGGCGTTGTAGCTGGTATTAATACTGGCACCACAATGTGAGATTTTGTTCTTTGTTCTGTCTGTGAAGAAGAGAAATCATCCTTCTCGTCTGAATCACAAGAACCCACGCTTCAATTCAGCACGCAGTATATATCCGATCCACTGAGCAGCATTATTATCCATGTCGCTGCGGCACTAATACTAGCTATCTCCCTCGGTGCCATTTTCTGTCCTTCAAATGTATATAGAGAAAATGTCAGTCTTTCCAAGCCCGGCATACTGAGAGGCCATAATGGCATTAGCACAGCGAGACGGGGGTGCTCTGCCATTCACGCTAACCATGTTTGCCTTTTTCCATCACACTACACAACAAAGGAGCTCGTCTCATCAATAAGGAAGGTCCTGAACTCTTCAACTTTGCATTATGGCGGCACTGACGCAGCAGCAGGAAGCGGCTGGCCGATGAAGGATGCGGAGCACATTTCACACAAAGCCCGGGTTCCACCCTAAATATGAGGATTGAATAATGTAAAGAGGTGACGGAGGATCTTTGTGTAAAAAGGTCCCCGGCTCAGTGGGAGAGGGAGGAGGAGACAGAGAGAGAGAAACAAAAGCGGTGCGGGGACAAGAGGGCGACCCCGACAAATACTGACTCTGTTTCAAAGGGAAGAGGAAGAGGAAGAGGAAGAGGAAGAGGAAGAGGCCCTTCCATAATTTAGCCGTTTGTTTACTTTGTGGACCAATATTTCTTAATCCTGGACCTAAATGCTATATCTCTAGTGGTTACATTAAGACATTAAAATACAGAATGCTTTTTAAAGGGTCACCTATATGTCCCTTTCTTAAAGTTGAGGGATAAATTAAAGAAAGTTAAAAACTAAAGCAGCAGAGGCTGAGATATCTTCACTTATAGTCCCTCTGGTATAAACTAAGCTCCAAAAACACTGAATCCTACATTTTCCATAATGGATCTACAGTAGATAGCATTTCTCCATTAGACCCTCGCTGCCTCCTAAATGCGCTCGTCTCAAACCTTCAGTTTATAAGAGGCTTTCTGGGATAAAGTGTCATAACTAAGCCGAGATAACCGTGATGACATCAGAGTCACAGAAGACAGTAAACAGCACAACTGTTTTCACAGGCTGAGCAGTACAGCTGTCCTCCACATAAGAAATTCTTAGTCGACTAATCGATTAGTTAATCAACAGATCTGTAAAACTGAGTTTCTCCACAAAGAATCACACAAAAGCACCACTTTAAATCTGGTGTTTACCAGAGATGTGCTCAGAAGTTTCTTAGAAATCAGTCATTCAGCATGAAAAAAGCATAAAAAATGACTAATTGACTAAAGAAATCTTAGTCGACTGAGAGCAAAATGACCGATTAGTCGACTAATTGACTAAGAGGTGGCAGCCCTACTGTGTAGTACTCTTTGTGAAGAGTAAATTGAACATACTTCATGTGTAAACTCTGTAGCGTGCCCCTTTAACTCTTTCTTTAAAGGGGAACTACGCCCATTTTCAAAATGTATACATGTTATTCCTATGGTCTAAGACAGTCCAAAATATTAGTGAACATGAACAACTCTCCCCCAAATCCAAAAACTAGAGAGCTTGTGATATCATAGGGTGTATATCTACATATATATACATATATATATATATATATGTATATATATATATATGTATATACATATATATATATATATGTATATATATATATATATATAAGTGTGGAGCTGCTCCATAGACAATGAATTGGGAGAGATGTTACAGATGACACTGAGAGCACCCAGGAGATGTTCTGAGTTTATGGGAACATTTCCTGTTTCACAACTGAAAAAACTACAATAGAATAAAGCTCATTTTGGTATAAAAAAGAAAACAAACATTGTGAGTCCACAAAGTCAGTCTCCCATTCATTGTCTATGGAGCAGCTCCAGACTTTAGACCATATTTCTTCCATATTACTTTCTCATTCTCATGTGCAATATCACTGTTCATTATGTGCAATATTCAGGTACATCATGTGCAATATTACTTCTTTTCTGTTTTTTAGCTTACCGTACCTTCTTTCTATTTCACTTATCTTATCTTATTTACTCATTTTACTTAATGCTACTTACTTACTTAATTGTCATTCTACTAGGCACTGGTGCTAGAAATAGTACGTTTTTACTTTTTATTTTATACACTTGTATTTTATACACTTGAAACTCGTTGTAATTTGTTGTATTTTTTGTATTTTTTGAGCAATCTCTGGCACAAGAATTTCCTTCGGGATTAATAAAGTTCTATCTTATCTTATCTTATCTTATATGACATCACAAGTTTGAGACTTGAGAGAGAGGAGCTCATGTCCACTAATACTGATAGAACTTTCCTCGGCCGTGGAAATAGCTTATTTGAATTCTTAATTTAGGTGGTTTTCCCCTTTAAATCTCTCCGATTATTAACCTGCATGAATTTTGTGCACTTGTCACACCTGTCCAATCCACTCCAAAGCAGCTGCTCCACGTGTACAGTGTGTGAGACTCTTACTGTACCTGATCGCTGGCTCCCTGTCGTTGGAGTCCTGGTTGTCCGCTGACCTCAGACTGCGTCAGGAAGCCGAGACCCGTCAGGTACTGCTGAAGGTTCCTGCTCAGTTTCCTGGAGTCTCTGGAGCTGCTGTAGGCGGGGGGGCTCGGAGCTGCGGCCTGATGGCGGAGAGGGACGGTCCTCAGCTTGGAGAGCTCTCTAGAGATGAGCTGCTGGGTGATGTCGTCCTGCCAGGTCAAACCTGGAAACAGGTAGCATATGATGCAGAGTTTAAACCCTTCGGTCGTTGGGTCTTTTAAAAACCTCTCGACTCAATATAACCTTGATTCAAGAAGATTTCTGCAGATATCTCCAGGTCAAACACTATTTTGGTCAACATATTAATTGATGCATATAAGATTAAAGACAACAAACATCTAATATTAAGATTATACTTTAGAATACAACACAAACAAAAACTTGAATGTTCATTACAAACTGAAATGGGACAGAGAATCGGTCGTGGAGATGACTCATATTCTGTTACCAGGACAAAATGAAATGTTGGAGCCAAAATGGCTGACCTGTTTCACATGTTCTGGGCTTTAATTTTTCTCATATATTATTGCTTGACAGTCCTAAAGAGATAAAATGAAGATATCATGGATACACTTATGGAATATCTCTTTAAATTACTTTTGGCCTTTTGTTTGCAAAAAAGACATCATATGGAAATAACTGCAGGCTCCAACAGAGGATGACTGGTGTAACAACTGTCAATGCAATAAACTTAAACACTGACCTTTATGATGTAAACAATATTTAAAATACTGACTATATACAGTATATGTGCCTGTAAGATGTGACATATGGTATGTCATTCAATATTGTAGAGCTCCAATGATTAATCGGTTAGTTGTCAAATTAATCGCCAACTACTTTGATAATCGGTTTGAATATTTTTTAAGAAAAAAAAGTAAAAATTCTCTGATTCCAGCTTCTTAAATGTGAATATTTTCTGGTTTCTTTCCTCCTCTATGACAGTAAACTGAATATCTTTGAGTTGTGGACAAAACAAGACATTTGAGGACGTCATCTTGGGCTTTGGGAAACACTGATCCACATTTTATAGACCAAACAACTAATCGATTAATTGAGAAAATAATCAACAGATTATTGAACAATGGAAATAATGGTTAGTTGCAGCTCTACAATATTGTGTTGCAAAAAGTGTGAAAAACAAATCCAAACAATCAGTTCATCTATTAGTCTGTAAATATTGTTATAAATATTGTTTCTTTGTGTCAGTATTCCCGTAAACGGTGACTGAACAGTATCTGAGTTCTCTGCTTTGGGGAACTTTTTTATAGTTTTATTAGCTTGAAACAAAACAGCAAGTAGAAGATGTCTAAAATCACAACACACTTATAGGAAGCCATGACTACACATGCACACATGTATACACACACACACACACACACACACACACACACACACCACAGCCAGTCAACAAGCCCAGGGAGAATGTCACACTGCGGCCTGACGCCTTGCCAACATCTCTGCTAATTGCCAACACATAGTTGGGATGCAGAACTCCTGGGCAGGGGCAAAGCGCACCGGTGCCAGGACCAGATGGAGCTACCCAAGCAAAAAAGATACCCAAAACATGGCCCCATTCCCAACGAGCCAAGAGGCACAGCATTCCATCGGCAAAGAGCGTAGGAATACCACAGATATTATACTTTTAATAAAAGGAGCCAAGATGTTCACTGATGACTCTTCATCTCAGTGCAGAAGCATTTTTTAATGAGAATAATTGTATGTGAGGAAGCTGCCACATACCTCTCTATTTATTTATCTATAGAAACAATGCAGCTCTTAATGATGTGGACATGTTTAACAGCAATAAATGAACAGCCAGGGTTTAAAAAACACGCGAAAAATGAAAGTATCAACCCTGCAGAATGTCTTCATTAGCCCTGTTCCTCACCCGTAGACTCTGGGTATTCTCATAGATATTCATAAGCACCAGATGAGAATCTGAGCAATGCAGAGCAGCTACAGATGCCTCCAGTCTTTCTTGGCAGCGCTGAAAGCAGCACAAAGCAGCGTATGTTGCCACTGTTCTGGAACGCGGCTCAGCCATCCATCCGTACAACAATGACAGTTAACTACCCATGGCTTAACCGACGTGGTGTATACTTGTTATATATTAGCACGGTGATGATCATTTAGGCTATCGTCAGGTCTGGATTCAGCCCGAAAGGATCCATATGGTAGCTAGCGGTTAAACGGGTTCATGCTGAACCTGTGAGGGTGACGCCGGCTTCATTGACTGTGACACCTCCATCCCCTCCGTCTCCTGGGGGATGCACTCATTTCCATACATACCATGTTGTTGTGTGTCTGTGATGGGTGCACTTGAGGGGAAAAAAGGTACGCCGGCGCAAATTACAGAATCAGAATGAGCCATTTTGTAAGAGAAAAAGTCAGGAAGGAAAAGTGGAGAGGGGCCTTTACGGTTGGATTCCTCTCAATCAACCTCTCAGCTGATTATCCTGGCACTGAGGAGCTCAATAAATGTCATGCAAATGCATCTGTAAGTCCAGGTTCCATCACCGAGTGCTGCCGGCTTCCTCGCCCGTTAAGGGCAGCACGCCGTCTCAGGCAAATGCCTCAGTTAATTAACGCCTTGCCATTAGTGCAACAGCTTTCAAACAAGCAAGATATTTCTGTTGGCCTCCTGTCTGTGTGACAGAGAGAGGGGGGGGGGGGGGGGGGGATCTCCTAAATATTCAAAGCCTATTAGATGGGATCCTGTCTACGTGTCTTGTAGTTTCATCTGCTGCTTTTGAAATGCAGATTTTCCCCTTTCCTTTACTTCTGTCCACCAACTGATTTTAAAAGGCATTAATGGAGGAGAGCGTGAATAATTTAGCAGCGAGTTCGACCTAATTAGTCTAAATGAAATGTGTCAATCCAAACTGGAATTAAAGCAACAGTGTAATGGTGTGGCAGGAGATATGAATACGTTGTGAGCAGCAGTGCTGCAACTAACCATTATTTACATTGTCGATTAATCTGCTGGTCAAGAGGGATTGTGTGGCTCTGTATAAGTGCTCTGTATAAGTTTGCATATATGTTTGCAGTCATCTTCAAGCTAAATCTAAATTATTGGTAAAATTTTGATTGTTTGGTCTGTAAAATTTAAAATTGTGTCTCTTTTAGCTCTGTTTTTGGTCTCCACCAATTTCTCTTTAGCTGCTAAATGCTCCGCTATGTTCACCAGCTAGTTGCTACCTGTGTCTGTCTGTTGTTTGGTGCTGAGCAGGTCGCGTACAGAGCGTTTATTAGAGGTTTTCCGCTGCAAACAGTTGCATCTGGAAACGGTCCTGATGAGAGCGCTGAGAGTGAACCGAAACAGTAAATGTGCTGTAAAACCAAAACAAATGAGCTGAAAGATGCTAAACTGCTCCGTAGAGATACGGAGAACTGCAGATAAACTGCTGATAATTCTTTATGTCACTATAATATACATAGTCATATAATTCATTGTTAATATAACATTATTGATTAGAGGAGCTTTAAGATTTTGTAAAGCAGTTAAATGTGTGTTAAAAGTTAGTTTTATGGTTATATTTTATTTATTTATATTATTTTATTTAACCTTAATTTATCCAGGATAGTGCCATTGAGATTTGAAATCTCTTTTCCGAGGGAGTCCTGGCCAAGATTTTATATTGTGCCCGTTATTATTTAATATCTATGGAAAGGAGTTTCATTTAGGGCAGCAACTAATGATTATTTTTATTGTCGATTAATCTGTTGAGTATTTTCTCTATTAATCGATTAGTTGTTTGGTCTATAAAATGTCAGAAAATGGTGAAAAATGTTGATCAGTGTTTCCCAAAGCTCAAGATGACGTCCTCAAATGTCTTGTTTTGTCCACAACTGAAAGATATTCAGTTTACTGTCATAGAGGAGGAAAGAAACCAGAAAATATTCACATTTAAGAAGCTAAAATAAAAAAAAATGTAGAGATTTTTTCTTTAAAAGTTACTCAAACCGATTAATCAATTATCAAAATCATTCGTCATTTCATTTACTTAAAACAATATTACTAAGTATTGTTGTTGTCTTCTTAACATACATTGTTTAACCCTTAAGTAGCTTTATGGTCTTATTCCACCAGCTTATATCAACTTGAAGCTATATGATCTTTACACTGAGTGATATGACTGCATTTTTTTATGGCTGCACTTCTTCTTAAAATGCAGATATTCTAAATACCCTATCCATTATTTTATACACATTTCCCCAAAATCCAGACTGATGTATTCAGCATGTTTGGAGGCTTTTAAAACAGCATTTAAAATAAGGTTCTGTCGGTCTGAATGAAGCGTGACTGCCCGACCGCCTCTACTGAACTCATTTCATATCGCCATTACTGAAAAACAGTTGGCGAACATCTACGAGGACACAAACGATTATTTGCCTGTGGAGGAAATCATTTTGCTCGGAGTAAAAAATCTGCAGCAGGTTTCTTTGAAATGATCGTGCCCCCTTCACGGACACGGACTCACACTGAACGGTTCAATAAAAGCACTCTTGTTTTCTCTCATAACAACTCAAGTTTTCACGTGGCATGTTAGTGTGTGAGCGTGTCTGACTTTTTTTTTTTTCTCTCCGGTACCATCAGCAAGGTTGTCAAGGAACAGACAGAGCAGAATATGAGGAGGAACAACAATAGGTTTTGTCGATTGTCTGTCAAAGAAAGAAGTGGGAGCATGTGGTTTCAGTGGCGCCGGAGTGACACGATGTCAGTTTATGGTCACTGATTCTCCCTGACTGATGCTTCCTGTCAATGGAGCTAATGCAAATGTCACAATGCATCATCTTACTTCACTTGTCAGTACTATGAGAATATCCAGCGCTCTGCACGGGGTCAGGAGGTCAATCGACTGCAGGTAAGTGTAGTTAAACGTGGTAGATCAAGAACACCACTGTTACATTCTGACATGATTCATGTTGATGTTGAGAGTTCAGAGCTTGACAGTATAAATACTGACCAGGAATTCAAATATCGGACATGAACTAGTTTAAAAAACTCAGAATTAACCTTCATCTGTCCTTCAGTCCAACTGAACGGTTACTAAGCTCTGGCTAAGCTAATGCTAACGTTGAAACACCATCAGTTTGGTTTTTAAACAAGAATCCTCTAAACGGCTCTTAAATCTACACTTGACGGCTACAAACATGATATTGTGCTAAAAGACTGAAGCTACTTGTCCCAGTCAAACAGCATCCTCACTAACTTATAAGAAGCAGCCCTAGTACTGTATTATAAACTAGAATGTATATTAGTTAATTAAAATGTTATTTGTTAACATAACCTTTGGATGGTTTGGATGATTACTATGAAAAAAACATACTTGGACAGGCAACACTGTGGTTACTTTAGATTTATGCTTATTGTTCTTGTTTTAAACTTTTACAAGAGAGAAGGATTTAAAGATCCAGTCCGAAGATCCGCAGAGTGTTAAACCTCGGTACCGCCAGCCGGTTTTGCATTCAGCGGCTCAGCAGTCTTAAAAGGGAGGAGTGAGCGGAGAGGAACTCAGTCGGTTGCAATCTGCAACCACACCTCTAGATGTCACCAAATCCTACAAACTGTACCTTTAAGGACGATGAATAACCAATAAATTTGGCAAATTTAAACACTAGCTAACGCAAGTTTGTGTGGGGTTATTAGACTGTAAACGTCCCCTAAATCAAATAAAGAGCAGGACAGACCAACTGCTTCCTTTAAACTGGGATATAGAGGCATCATCAAGGTGGATGTTCTCATCATGTGCAGGTACAGGTAGACAGCTGACGCCACGCCCCTTGTCTTTGTAAATAACGCTAATGCCAGGTTTCTACTGTAGGTAGGTAGTAAACTAGTTTGTTAGTTGGTAATGTGGGATAATTACAGATTATCGCTCTTACTACAACCCCCCCCCCCCCCGCCCTTTCCTCCAAAACTAGACAGACCGGCCCCGTCTAGATACGGTTGCTAAGCTATGATTGGACATTTAGCGTTCAGGGGCAGTGTTTAGCGAACATTCAATTAAATGCTCCGTCATTTTAATATATTGTACATCAAATTAATACATTACTGAATTAGCTCCTGTGTGTATCTTCACACAATCCCAGTCTGCACACACACACACACACACACACACATTTAGCAGAGCCCATAATGACTCCACAGCAATATGACAGCAGCCTGGCTATGAAAAGTGTAGACACACTGTGGCTGCACGCGGTGAATACTAAAGCTGCCTGGCTTTAGGTGATGCTGTGTAATATAAAAGTAATTTGCAGTTGGATGACAGGGCCTTGCATTCAAAAAGGTATTGTGGTGAAAATGTAATACCAGACATTGTGCTCTGCCATTGGGGACACATCCAGACAACCCAAGCCCTTTTGTACAAGGGTCAATTTCTATTGATCTGAATGACATTGGTGTTGTGCAGCGAGCAGAGATTGTGCGATTTCTACCTGCATCTCTGATGCAAGATAAAGAGGATTGTAAATCGATTCCATTGATGTTCCTCCTCCTTTTTCCCCCCCTTCATCTCTTCAATTTAGGCTACAGTACAATGGTCTCACCCTGTCTGGGCTAAAAAAATATAAAAAAATATGTGTCCCCTACGTCTCAAAGATGACACTTCAATAGCGGTTGAGCTGTTGAGCTGATAAGACTAACGTGCCACCGAGCATTAACGGTGCATCGTGGACTCATCAAAGGATAATGCTCTGTGTCTGTGGATGTGATTCTACACGACAGAAAAGGGGGAAAATGATTCAAAGTGATGATGTCATGTCTGCGGCGTCTGTAAACGGGTGTCTACAAACACAAGGTCAGAGTCGAGTGATGAAAAGCATCTAAAGAATTTAAACACCGGAGCAGGAAAAAATTACACACCGGATCTGTTCTCATCCTCCTCACTCTCATTTGTTTATTTCTAAGCAGTAATTAGAATAAATGTGTGGTCTCGCCTTGCTTAATATTCATCACTGCATTTTTTTTTCGCCCCTCTTTTTTTTTTTTTTATTTCCTCCGGCCGACTGCTTACTCTTAATGATTTTCAACAGTGGTTCACGCCTGTTAAAAGATATTAAGCTCAGAGTGGCCTGCAAAGCCAATTATATGTGGAGGGCTGATGCTGGTGGTCACGCTCTGTGTTGAAGGAGTCTATTGCCCCCTGGTGGCTTACAGCTGCAGTTACAGGCGGACAAATGGGCGGAGAAAAGATGCACACAATTTTCTAATAATTTGCTTTGTAACACCGGTCTCTAAAGTTCGACAAATGTATTAATCATTTCCTGACAAAAGAAATAACCATGTTATTAGTACTAATTATAAGGAGACACAGGCTCCATATATATTGAATTGTAGCCACAAACTGTCTGCATTATTTCACATATAATTAGTACCAAATTACTTCCTATGAAGTTACAAAGACATTACGGGCCCATGTAACCATTTGGGTCATATATTCCTACATCACATTAAAGCTATTTTTAGGCATTTTATGGGCGAGGAATACCTTTCCAAGAGTTGTCTGTTAGAAACAAACAAGCCAGATCCATTTGTTTAGCAGCAATGGATCCATAACAGCAGACTTCCTGGAGGCTCCAGTCAATTCTAGCTGTTACACACACCGTAACAACCATCAGCAAGAAGAAGCTCTGCCCACCACAGACGGTACAAGACATGAATATAAAATCGGCCATATCAACCTGACAAAACTGAGGAGATGTGCTGCTGCATGACTCCAGAATGGCTCCAAGGTTGGGAACCCTTCCTGTAACTTCATTCATAATGAGCTATACTTCTGCTATGAAGACATCTTATTGTAAATACGCCCCCCCCCGAAGATGTAAGCTGTTATAACAAACACATTAGCCGCTGCCATTGATTGAGTAGGAGAGACTGCCTAATGTGATTACACCACACACCTCGCAGTTACTCATCCACAAAATTAGCTCTGAATGTCCCACCAGCGTAAAAGCCAATTAAATTGGCTGCTGGAGTTCGGCGATGATGGCAAAAACAATGGCCCGATATGAGTCAAATGACCCGTTCTAGCTCGTTGGTGTTGCACTGTGCTAGCCAAGGAGACAGCTCGGCTTATTTGGCTTGCGTTACACAATGGCGGTAGACAAGCATTTGCTGTAAGGCCTTGTCCATGACTGATAAAGGCTGCCGAACAGGAGGGGGGACGCTCGGACAAAGACAGACAGGCGGTGCGTACCTCTGTGAGCCAGTTTCTGTAGGAGGATCCTGAGGCGTTGCAGAGCCAAGGAAGAAACATCGTACGTGTACAGGTCTGCAGCGGCCAACTCCTGGCACCTTCCAAACACTCCATCTACAGAGAGAGAGCGGAGGGAAACAGGTTCATGAGGGATGTGTTCTGAAAGCTGAAAGTGAGAAGCACACATGAGAAAGACTTCCTGTTTTGGGGGAGGTAATAGCTGACATTTTTCCTCTGACAGCACCACGATAAGCAGCCGTTCATGGCAGGAAGGACTTTATCAGGGAACCTGGTAATCTCCCTATCAGCAGGGCCTCCCGCCTCACTCAATACAGGTTGCTAGGCAACCCACGCCACAGAGTCCCTATCTGCCCCATAATTCAATGGCTGGTCCAGACCTCAGAAGGATGCTGAGGCTCAGAACGCAGTGTGCAAACGCAGCGCCTGGAATATAAATGACCCGTGTTGTCACCTTCTCTCTCAGCTGTGGGAGATAAATCCACGCGTCCCGTTGGCTAAACTCACCAAATGAAAGTCCACCTCTCAGATGATCTCTGGAGATGAATCCTGCTGATTGTATCTGAGCCATCTCGTCCGTGCGTGTGAGCAATCACGCATGCTATACCGTGTGCGAGTATGTGTGAGGATGCCACCGTGATTAGATGGGATCTAATGATGCGAGTCAACACGTTGTCACGCACCGCAGCGTCCCATTAATTAGGCCCAAGATGTCGGACAATGACAGCAAACATCAGTGGAACGACTGACGGCCAATGACACGTCGGGGACCGCAAACACACAAACACTGATGTCCATTACATGCTGTCTCCTCCTCCAACGCCATTTATACACATTTATGATCATTAATATCTCTTAATCATCTATATCAGGGGTTCCCAAACTATTCCATGCCAAGGCCCCCAAATAGCATTAGCTTATGGCTAGCCACTAAGCTAGTTAGATAAAGTTCAGGAGCAGCTTTGTGGAAGGAGCAGACGTGCAGACCGTTAAAGGTCAACACTGACAGCTTATGACCTGATGAATGATGTTTTAGGAAGATGGGTATGACAAATAAGATTCTGATATGTTATATATTATTATAAATTATATTTTTATATTTTTTTATATTTGAGAAGAACAAGAATTTATTTTTCGAAATAGATTTTTTTATTCATCTTCCCTCTGATTTGCGGAGGCCCCCCCCCCCCCGACGCCACCTGGCCGCACAAAGGGAGCCTGATCTGTGTGATTTAACATTTTGACACAGAGAGGAGGACGTTTGCATCAAGAGTGAAAAGGAAAAATATTCACTTTTTTATTTCATGTATTTAAACCTCACCAAGCATCAGTTTTCACCTTTGACTAAAAAGAATTTAATTACAGTGCCGTGTTCGGTGTAGAAGTCACTGACTGCTGATTACAGAGATAATAACGGGATGTCAGGCTCTAAATTCAATTCTTATTCCAAACGAGAAGCGGGTGTTTTCCTGACTTCCCCCCCCTTCGCCTGTGACCCGTTAAATGACAGCTCTGTACAGGAAGGAGCCCGTGGGAGGCGGTGAATTAGCATAAACAACACAGTGCAACGCTCAGGAGTTATTCTGGGATCTCAAAACAGCGCAGAGGAAAACTTCCCACCTACAGATGCACAGATCATCACAGACGTCTGATTCACAAGACGTCAACTGTCTCATCACTCTGCGCCAACAAGCACACTCTTCTAATGATATTATCGCGGGTGACATGGTTAATATAATAGTTATTATATTATATTTCTCAAGGACTTCTGGTATGATTTAGTTTTCCCAGTCAGACACTAACAAACACATCTTATGTAAGAAATGAGGAGAGGCTGGTGACATAACAAGTCATGAAACTGTAAAATGTTTGACGCTCTGCATCCCTAATTGGTTTCCATGGCAATGGCTACAGTTAAACATGTTACTTCCTTCTACGTTGTCAGGGATTTAGTGCATTTAAAATAGAAGAAAGAGGTATTTTACAACAAAGAAATCCTTGTTTGGCAAACATTACAGTTGATTGACTTATCGACGTGAACCGTTCACAATCACAAAGCACTGTGTTGTCACTTTATAGTGTGTCGGCACAATACTGAGATTACCAAGCAACAGTGGTTCATTGTAGTTGACAGTTTGCAGGAAACTGATTTTCTGACAGCTAAAAACAACATTTTAATTTCAGGCGTGGAGGAGCGCAGCATGTTTCTGGTGCATGAAGGGTTGTTCAAATCGGAAAATAACAGAAATGCAGGGCAATTAAATATTTTTTCCTAAAATATATCAGCAGATAATCTATGATGGTCCAACACATTCAAGGCTGTTTGGGAATGAAGCAAAAATCCATCAAGCAGAGCAGAACACAGTGATATTCAAGTGATCATCTGTCAGGTTTAAGGAAATATTAAGCTGACAATGGATCAATTTGTGCTTGTGTCCCTGTAATAAAGAAAAGGCAACTGCAATGCAAATGAACTCTGATCAATCAGATCTATAATGCATGAAACAGGCCACAGAATCAATCTATCCACAGACCCTACAAATCAGTGACATCCTCACTAAAGAGAAGCTACGTCTGGATAAGCGCCATGTTGACAGGGATAAAGACGAAGATTTTCAGCCAAAAAAAGGTAAAGAGCTGTAAATCCAGACAGCGTCTCTCCTCCCACTGTGACAGACATTACGACACCCGGCTGCCGCTAAAGCTATTTAAACTGTGAAGGCTAATGCTCTGGGATAACAGGAGCAAACACTAAAGCTGACAGTCAGCAAGGCCTTTCTAAAAGACTGTACGTCGGGAGGAGGAGAAGACGGACCCGGGAGACAAATTAAGACGTATTGGAACAGGTGTATTAGCTGAGCAACTCATGTCATGACAATGAATAGAACTGAATCAATGCACCGAGACCGGCCAGATGTAGTCGGCTACTGAAGAAAAGGACAGAAACAAAAGTGATCAGGATGTGATTAATGAAGTGTTTACAGATTATTCAGGTCTTTTTTTAAAGTGAACATCGTGGCTTTGAAATGGTAATTACATTTATGCATGCACTGCAATCTACATGTAAATACAGAAATTAATAAAGATAAACCAGACTCTCAGACATCAAAACGTACCGCCGATTCAATTTGGCAGTGGAATATAAATTAGCTCTATTTTATTTTTATCATTACTTCTCCCATTTGCCACCAAAGAGCTTGTGTCTTTTGTACAGTCTCATATGTGTTTCTTCACTTAGCACTTCTTGATTATTCTTGGATTTGCACCTACTGCGTTGGCGCTCTTTCTCCGCCCATGCACACTCTTTGGGTTTATAGATTTTGTGGTGGTTACTTTAAAGTGTTTATGCTGCAGTTGAACTCGTTGCGAGCTTCCGATCAATGGAAGCATCACCTAAATCGTTTAAATCTAAAATACAGCGCGGACGTTTCAGACAATATTGGCCCAAGTGGAGGCGAGATAACCACCGATCGATGAAGCGCCGTTGGTTAAGTGTTTAATAGGAGACAACCCGTGCCCTCAGGGAAACTTGTAGCACTTATCCGCTGTACTTTAGCTTAGCTTATCATACCAGCAAGCCACAGACTCTGGAGAGTTGCATCAAATTAAAATGCATTTCCGGTCTAAGGGTATATTCACATATCCTTTTAGACGAAGTATTCCCCTGAAGATGGAAATAAAGATTTGAAGAGGTTGGTTCCAAAATGAGACATGATAGCAGAAGATCTAATGATATATGAAGGATGGTAATTGACCTACTTAATCAATGACACAACAACATCTACAGCACAAGAACATGTTTTCTCTTTGCTCTTCATTTATTAAAGCTGCTACTTGTACCCTATAAAAAGCATTCACAATTGATTAAAGTAGTTAGTATAAGAATATAAAACTGAAAGTACCTGTTTGCATAAGTATTCAAACCCTCAAAGTCAGTATTTAGCCAACGCTTTGAATGATATCAGCCAATCGTATGGGCGTTATCAGCCTCACAGATATGGGGTAAAAGGTCCCTGATACACCTACCAGAAGGTTCAGAAGGACGTTATCATCTATTCACATGGTTGATCACCGGTACGAATACAAGAAGACAACGCCGACCTCAGGTGTCCGTAATAATAATGATGGAAGCGAAGGAGGAAATCAGGTGACGTAGTATAAAGAGCGACAAAGTCTGGGAGGAGGTCGGGGGGGAATGGTTGGGTCAAACTAACACAGCAGCTGTTTGTGTCTCGTGTGAAGTCAACTTTGACTTATTTCACCGTACTTTTGTTACGTAACTTACGAACTTAACTCACGCCATGTAGCCTACGTAAGTTACGTAACAAACGTAGGCTGCTTATTTTAACCCAAACCACCACCTTTTCCTAAACCTAAAGTTGTTTTGTTTCAATTCACTTTCACAACGTGGTAGGTGCAGTTTGGCCCGTCTGAAGCATTAGTATGGTAGTGATAACCACTGATAACGCCCATTCAAACGGCTGATTACATTCAAAATGGCTAGCATAGCTTAAAACCTCAATCTTTACATTATATCTTTTACATTTTACAGGGTTCTTGTTTTAAAACAAATCAGCTGGAAACATTAAAAAGGTCATTTAGAAAAAGAGGTTTCAACCAACTCACAGGGTTTGAGCATTAGCATTAGCTTACACTAGCTAGCCACAGCCAATAAAATGTGATCATTTCAGTCGACAAACTCTACGGTCGTCAGCTAGAAATGAGAAGCCTGCTTTTGTTTACTTCTGTGTGAAATTGAAGAGACATTTTTGCGACTCAGGAAGTGAAGGATTGGACCCAAACGCAAACAAAGCAGGCAAGTCGTAGGGCATCTAATGAAGGGATGGAGAAAGGCAATGAAGGGGCCTGAGGAATAGGGAATGTGGCTGGAGAGGTGCGACAGAGAGACAGACTGTGATACCTATTGTTTAAAAAAAAATTAAGAATTTTGGTTGGTAAATCTGCCAAAATTATCTTTGTAAACTTGAGCCCGAGAGCAGAAAGCTTAAAGCTGCAGTATGCGATATTGGCGCAAATATGATTTAAAAAGTTATGTTTATTAAACGGCCGCTATATGGTGACAGTAGTGCATGAAACAGGTAACCTGAGTTAAATCCTGTTCCTCTGTGTCCTACTGTGTCCTCCGGTGCTCCTAACGGCATCTGAAGGATTTCACTTACCGGAGGAAAACAAGGTCCGCTGCCCAGCTGCAGTCTATGAGAGCCGGCTGTCAATCACTCTGAACTCCGACCAAACGGTCAAACTAGGCAGCGCTGATCAGATATGAATCAATATTCTGTTACTGTAATGACTATTTCTCTCCTCAGATGTTCTCAGAATCATCTTGTAGTTACTGTTTAGCTGTAAAATGAGAAAGTTTGTGACGCGGCCGCCATTGTAAAATCTGTTGAAGGAAGCCAAGTTCTGGTCACATGACCGGAGCACAGCCAATAGGAACGCTCTCTCTCTCTGAAATGACCTGTGATTGGTCAAAATCTGCCGTCACGGGCTAGATTTTTCTAAAGCCTGAAAACAGAGCCATGAGGAGGAGCAGAAGTCTAGTTTTCTCTCAGAACACTTGAATTACAATATGCTGAAAGGTTATTATGGAATTTTTGCCAAATTATGCCAAAAAATTGTTGCCTACTGCCACTTTAACAGGTGAACAGCAGCAATGGAAGCTTTAAAAGTTTAGCGTTTGTCAATTAGCTGCAGCAGCGATGATCTGGGCGTGTCCCATTAAAGGGCTTAAATACTTATGCAAATATGTATTTTGTATAAGGGTCATTTCCTGTTGATCGGTGTCAAAAAAAACAACATTAAATCTACTCTGATTCAATGTTGTAAAATAATAAAACTTCCAGCGGGGGTGAATATTTATTACATGCACTGTAAATGACAGACAGCCATGTATAAAATGGTGCTGATTGACAGCACAGAGAGCAGGTCCTTCCCTAAAGCCTCCCCTCCCATCAGCCACTTTGCATGGCAACAGCATGGGTGAGGAAGAGCACGGTTGGCCCATCCCAGAATAAACCAGGTTACTCCTTCAGGGACTTGGGGAAGAGTTGAAGTGGCAGACCTAGTTACTCCCACTCATCCTCTGTCTGTGCGGCTGCTGCTGCTGCTCATCAGGAGCCCGATGGAGAGTGACAGAGCGTAGACTGAATATATGAAGAGGGTTATGAAGCAACTAAATAATGTCTCATTACTTGCATATTAGGTACAACATTAATCTTTCTCGCCTGTATATATTTGCCTTTATCGAGCATAGCGACTGTAATTATATTTCAGCGTGAGAGGGATAATGTGAGTGCTGCTCCTTGGGCCAACGCGTCGTATGAAAATAAAATAGAAGATGTGAGGGAAAGAAATGACCATCCCCGTCATAGCTTTGCATGATGCATAATGTGAAACTTCCACACCCACCACGACCCTCCTCTGTACCTCTGGGGGGTTTTCTGTCGAGGTGTCAGCAATTTCCCTCTATTAGGCTTTACACAGCGCTCCCCTCTGTACCGATGCAGTCTCTGTAATTAAAGTCAGTCTTTTATATTTCTCTTCTGCGCTGCCTCCTCCTTCCCTGTTTCCTCCTAAACTGGGTTAATATGGAAATAAGGGTAGAGATCTCCAAATCTGCTTCTCTAACATGCTGCGAATCCAAAGACAACGGACTACACCTCACTATTAGATCTTACCCCCGATCTGTAAAACCCATCTTAAAGCAGCAGTTTGATGAGAGGATTGATACCACTCCGCTAAATGTAACTACAGCCGGTTCACAGGTGTTATCCAGTTTTTTCAGTTATTGTAGAATATGGGCTAAATGTTGTCTTTGATCCTTCTGTCAGATAAACAGATAAACGACAGCTCATCTTTTTTGGGACTGTACCTTTAGTCAGACCTTTTGGTATGACCTTAATCTTTTCTTTAAACAGATATATAATAGATACTCAACTCAAACTCAAAATTTAAGATATTTTATTGGTTTGTTTTTGCTGAATGCTGTCAAGATCATCTTTGTTATCAAACTTATTGTCTTATTAGCAAAATTCCATATACGCGCCAGCAAATCTGCAAAACAGAAACCCAACCTTACTGTCTTCATATCCGACTTAAAGTCCGACCTGAACAAACTAAAATACTGCAAGCTGTAAAAACTAGAGCCGTATGTAATGAATTTGATTTGCAATTTATTTTATTTTATTTTGTTTGATTTGAATGGTTAGTTTAACTTAGCATAAAGACTGAAAAAAGGGAGAAATAATCCTCGAACCACCTCCTTGAAAGCTCACTAAATAACAAGTTAGTCTAAATCTTGTTTGTTTGATTGTTTGAAAAGCCATTTGGACAGAGCCAGGCTAGCTGTTTCCCTCTGTTTCCAGTCTTTATGCTAAGCTAAGCTAACTGGCTGCTAGTTGTAGCTTCATATATACTTAACAGACATGAGAGTGGCATCAATCTTCTCATCTAACTCTCGACAAGACAGCAGATAGGCGTACCTGAGATGTCAAACTATTTCTATAAGACCCATCTCTTTTCTTCAGCTTGTTGATATTCAGTATTTCTGCTTTTGTTAAACATTATTTCTATGTGCAATATGCTTGTTATGTTTATTCATTTTGCATCAATTTACATCATTATTTGTGTGTTTTTACCTGACTGTAGTTTTCATCTTTCTGCAAAGCACATTGGAGAACATTTAATAACTGATTAATCAATAATAATTGACTGACAGAAAATGAATCTATTTTGACATAATAGTTAATTGAATTTCTTTGGCTTTTGCGCTGTTGATTAGACAAAACGGGTAATCTGTGGATGTCACCTTGAACTATTGGCATTTTTCACTATTTTCTGACATCTTATAGACAAAATTATTGACTGACTACTAGAGAAAATAATCAATGATGAAAATGATTGTCAGTTGCAGCCCTGATAAACTGACTTCACTGTATGAGAATTAAAACATTAAAATGTACAAGAGGTTAGTAATAAACAAAGCAGCACGAAGACTACGTAGCCCCCCCACATACTGTAACGAGAGACAGATCTCAGGTCAGTCTCATCCTCCTCTTCTTATTGTCATATTAATATTCAGACCAGTACTCGTCCTGTTTTTCATTGCTTGTCCTGTTTGTTACTCCACGCCGTCTCCTATAGGTCACACCGTGTTTTGAATGTAAATCTTTGTCTGCCAACGAGCCACGATTCCCGTTCGCTGGCTTCATCTTGTTTGTAAAATTGATTGTATGATGAATCTGCAGAAAGTAAATGAAGCGAGCAAACAAAACAAACAAAGTCAAAGCGCAGACATTTAATCATTAAAAACAAACAGGCCGTGGGCCGGATGTAGATCTCCAGTAAGAACAATAAGGTGTTGGAACCTTCCGCTACGGGAGAATACATTAACCTTTCACCACGGCTCTCTCGTGAGGATGATCCTCCATATCGACACGCTATCAATCTCCTTAAAAACTGAAGCCCCCCCCGCTGTGTGTGATTCTGCTGAATGCCACGCTGTGAAAAGCCCCTACATTTCCCCTCCATTCATCAGGTGACACGTTGCCACGGCAACCACTGTCACAGACGCATCCATCCTCCGTGACAAGATGGTTTTACAGATGAGGTCGTGACCACTCGCGGTTTGGGTAAACCTTGACATATAAAAGGGAAAACATCCTGCCGGTATTGATCCTAAGTCTGGTGGTTAGTTAGATGAATTAAATGAGACAACTGTTCAATAGGTATATGTGCTGCTTCTCAGTTGCTCCCAGATGTTTTAAAGCTTTTCTTAAACATGACTCATGTGTCTAAACTGAGCTGGAACAAAATGCTGTGAGCAAGCTCTCCAATGACCATCTATCTATCTATAAATCCCTCAATGATTAAAAATAGCCAGCACGGCTTGAGAGCTGCGTTGGGTCGATGATGGTTGATGCTACAGGGATGATGTACTATATAATGATGTGTGTGGGCGTACACGACTCTCTGAGTCCGACTTACCATTGACGCAGAACTCATACTGTGTACAGAGCTCGTCTTCAAACAGGCAACCTGGGGGGGAGAGAGGGAGAAACACAAGACTTACCAAGAGACAAAAGACAACATTTTGATAATTGTGTCATTTATCAAACAGAAATGAGATTAATTATCTTGTTCCAGCTTCTCAAAAGGAGGAATTTGCTGATTTTCTCCTCTTAAGTACTACTGGTTAGACAAAACAAGCATTTTGAATAGGTCACATTGGGCTCTGGAACACCTTTTTCACCATTTCTTGACATTTTAAGGTCTAAACAATAAATTAATTAATCGAAAAACTAATTGACAGAAATAGTTAGGCATTTAGGAAAGTACGTTTATTTGCTTTCTTGCCGTGCTCTGTCCAAAAGTGACAAAATCCAGCTTCCAGCGTCTCTGAAGCTTCACCAGTAACTTGTTTGTGTTATTGGTGCAAAGGGTAAAAACAACCCTTAGATAGAGAGATGCTAACTGTTTACCCTTGTTTCCAGTCTTTATGCTAAGCTAACCTAACCTGCTGCTGGTCCTACATTAGCTTCAAATTCAACACACAGGTACAACGCCTCTTTACCGTAATTCTGTACAGTTTACGGAGTTTGTCCGCTAGTGTTCAACGCAAGGAAACGCATCTCTTTACCAAAGGATAGAAACGCCACCGCAGAAATGGGAGAGAAGTTAATTGACCGTTTCTTGCCGTTTTGTGAAATCACTCTATGTGTTACACAGCTAGCTAGCATGCTACCAATGTTAGCTAAATATGCAGTCAAACTTTTCACTTATAAGAAATGTATAAATGGAGCTGTATTCATTCATCAATCAGTTATTAATTCGCTAAATAAAGCATAAAATGCTGACTTCCTGTGACACACAGTGCATACGGTCTGTCTGTAAGTTCAGATTTTTCAACATACTGAAGTCAAATTACGAGTGGTATCGATCTTGGCATCTAACTTAAGATGGGAGAAGAGGGACATTGTGAACCAGTCCAGCAGGTATACAGGGAGGAAAACATAAAAAATGTGTTGATATTTGACATAAATTGAGGCCATAAGCATACAGTATGTAGTATACACAATGGACAACTGAATGTACAGAAAATGTACTAAATTGCAGAACCAAATTAGCCCGAAGTCACAATTTCTAAATGTGTCCCCGCTCTATAAGAGTACAGCTTAGTACTGCATTAACTGTGGCCACTAATGGAGGAGCCATCAATCATCAATTAGAGCGACTTCTCCTATCCTGTGTCTGACACTAATACCCCAACGCTTCCATATATGAATGTTGTATGAATATTAATGAACTTTAACGCTTGGACCAGGGCTGGGTGTTCCAGACTAATAAATGAACAGATGGCAGGAGCATTATGGGTAGCTGTTCCCTGTGTTCATATTTCACACGTGGGAGTTGCAGCGAGCGGAGGACTGATTGTTCTGTTCACCGATCTGCACAGGTGATCCTCCACGTTCACACGTTTCCAGGGGGAAAAAAAAACAGTCTGTTGGGTAAAAACTCCTCTTGGAGTGTTATTTTCTGTCACATTCAGGGTCAAAATCAGACATTCAGCCAAGAGATGAGCTGCTAACCATTTGGGTTTGTTCAATAAGCTCTCGACAGGCTGCAGAGTTTATGGCGTTTTGCAGTGTTTGCAACACAGAGACAATCAACAACTAGGTCATGCCTGAGTCGTCTTTCGTCAAGTCTTTTATCTTTGTTTTTTCCCTGCTTCAGCTCATCAGTAGGAGTGACGTACTCGGATGCACCCTCTTGGCCCGGCGGCCTCGATGGACAGCGATGAGCAGCTCGTGGCCGTGAATAGAGAACAGGCTGAGAGGGAGGAGAAGCCTCTGTCAGACCTCTTCAGTAATGAGAAGAGATAGGTGCGAGAAGTCTGTTAATCAATTCACACAGAAAGGAAAGATAATCAGGACAGGTGAGGAGGAGACGGGAACTTTTCATGCTTCACTTGTTCCAAGTTTCTTCAAGTTTCTTCTTCTTTGCATATCCATCATTAGGTTCATTACTCTGATATAATTATTAAAGTGTAGTCTGCGTGATAACTGGATTACTCAGACACAATATGAAGCCGTTTTGTTTGGAAGTCGAGGGCACATTACATCTTTTGGAGGTAATGGCTTCAGTATGTCAACGAAATGGCTATTTAACGATGTAGAGTGAGGCATCATAGCAGAGCTGTGAGGTCGCTCAGCTCTCTAGAACAAAACTAAAAGGCAGAATGTCCTGAACTGAAGAGACGCACCTTACTGCTCCAACATCAAATGGCTTCTCTGACATATCGTGCTTTCCTGTTTTTCTCATTTTCATGGACAGACTAAGCTGCAGGTTAATCATGACTCTAAAATGCTGCTGTAGGTTGAAAACTGCACATGGACTTCCTGTCACAACGACATTATAGCTGCAAAGATTAATGGATTAATCAATAAGTTGTCAACTATTAAATTAATCGACAACTATTTTGACCAATTAATCGGTTTGAGTAAGAAAAAAAAGTCAAAATTCTCTGATTCCAGCTCCTTAAATGTGAATGTTTTCTGGTTTCTTTCCTCCTCTATGACTGTAAACTGAATATCTTTGAGTTGTGAACAAAACAAGACGTTTGAGGACGTCGTCTTGAGCTTTGGGAAACACTAATCAACATTTTTCACCAACTAATCCATTATTAGAGAAAATAATCGACAGATTAATCGACAATGAAAATAATCATTAGTTGCAGCCCTAAATGAAACTCCTTTCCATAGATATTAAATAGGGCACAATATAAAATCTTGGCCAGGACTCCCTTGGAAAAGAGATTTCAAATCTCAATGGCACTATCCTGTATAAATAAAGGTTAAATAAAATAAATAAATAAAATATAACAATAAAACTAACTTTTAACACACATTTAACTGCTTTACAAAATCTTAAATCTGCCCTAATCAATAATGTTATATTAACAATGAATTAAATGACTATGTATAATATAAAAAGGGTCACTTGTAGTGAGAATGAGAATTATCTGCAGTTTATCTGCAGTTGTCTGTATCTCTACGGTGCATTTTAGCATCTTTCAGCTCATCTTTCAGCTGTTTCGGTTCACTCTCAGCGCTCTCATCAGGACCGTTTCCAGATGCGACTGTAAGCAGCGGAAAATCTCTAATAAACGCTCTGTTCGCTACCTGCTCAGCACCAAACAACAGACAGACACAGGTAGCGACTAGCTGGTGAACATAGCGGAGCATTTAGCAGCTAAAGAGAAGTTGGTGGAGACCCAAAACAGAGCTAAAAGAGACACAATTTCAAATTTACAGACCAAACGATCAATATTTTACCATTTAGCTTGAAGATGACTACAAACATATATAAGACCAAACTTATGCAGAGCACTTAGGAAGAGCCACACAATCCCTTTTGACCAGCATGCATCTCACCGCTCTGCAATTAGTGTCAGTCCATTCAACTTTACCTCCCCATCACTTCCCTGCTTAATTCATTGGGTTCTCTGGGAGGCCTTGTCAGCTCTCAATATTAATTACGACCTTCCATTTAATGAAGCATCCAGCCAAGCATAGTTAGTCAGACATGTGTGTGTATGTGCGTGCGTGTGTGATAGGCAGGGACATAGGATTGATAACGCCACATCCCCTTTCTCCAACACCATGCCAGAGATGATTAAAATGGCGCCTTTTAATTAAAATGCAATCACAGTGGATGCTGCTGATTATACCTCCGGCAAAAAAAAACAAAAGGATGCTCGACTCGTCGTGGCTGAGGAAGAAGAGAAGAAAAAAAAATAGGTGTCCAGGTTATATCTTACTGAAGCATCCTGACGAAAGAGTAGCCACATTGTCTCGTGCAATTCTAGGCGTTCAAAATCATTCACAAAGAAAATGACCTTCACAAAAAAGTACTACACTTGCTATTGAGTGTTGGTGCTCTTGTTGCCATGTCAACCTCATCACAGTAGCTCCTCAATGGGAAACTAAGGCGAGTAAGTGCAGCCTCAGTGGGATTTGGTAGACCAACAGAGATGATTTGAGTGAGCTTTTTGTGATGAAATCACATCAACTCAACCTGATCAATGTGTAATTTCTTTTTAGTGCGATAATGAGGCTTAAAAATGTATGCATGGTTGTATCTAAGTGCATAGTTGTATTTGTAAATGTGTATGTATGAGTATGTATGTGTGCTCGAATAAATGTATAGTTTTTATTTTTTATGACATACAATCATATAAAGATTGAAAATGAAAATTCTGCTTCTATT
Organism: Sebastolobus alascanus; assembly: GCA_916701645.2. Classification (NCBI taxonomy): domain Eukaryota; kingdom Metazoa; phylum Chordata; class Actinopteri; order Perciformes; family Sebastidae; genus Sebastolobus; species Sebastolobus alascanus. The sequence continues at coordinate 151,982 of CAKAOJ020000171.1, forward strand.
CAGTTATTAGCTGTGTGCATGAATGAGACTAAACTCAAACTCAATGTGTCGTGATGACGTCTTCCAACTGATGGTTTTGTCTGATCAACAGACTAAAACCCAAATATATTTAGTTTACTATCACAGAAGACCACAAAAAACAGCAATTGTTCACATTTGAGAAGCCAAAACTAGTAAAATGTTTATACTTTGTGTTAAAAAAACACTTATCGATGAAGAAATGTAAATATTCAAAACTGACTAATTGTTGCAGCTCTAGATAACTGATTAGTTGTTTGGGTAAATATGCCAAAATTTATCTGGTTTCAGGCAAACCCCCAGAAGCAAATTTTCGTAGTGGCCAAACGGTGGAATTACAACCGTCATCGGGCCCAAAAAGACTTTTTCCCATAGACTTATATCGGGAAATAGACGTCTCCATATCAGTGGATAATTTTTTGTGAGGTGAATCAACTTTCCAGTATGAATACAGAGTTATTTTCCTTCCTCCGTTCATGTGAATGAGCCCCAGACCGCGGCTGGACCGAGGGCTGGGAGGTTAAAGGTCACGCTACAGCACCTGCTCTATGGGCCCGATGACTGCGGAAGATCGCCGGAAGATCTGGGTACTTTTATACTCGGAAGTTGAGCTTTTTTTGCTTCATGCGCCACTGAGACACTCTCATAGGAATGAACGAGGCCCCGCCTCCAACGCTGTATCCAGTTCTCTTTATACATCCATGGTTTCAGGCTCTCAAATGTGAGGATTTACTGCTTTGTGAGTTTTATATCATTGTAAAATAAACATCTGGACAAAACAGGCGTCACCTTGAGCTCTGGAAAACTGCATTTTTCACTATTTCCTGACATTTTATTGACCATCAAAATAACTGCCAGATTAATCTATAATGAAAATAATCCTTTGCAGCAGCACTAGCTGTGAGCTAACAGGTGCTGTATATGTGCACGAGCTTCCCCTCCCGAAATAGGCACTGTGTGACCTAATTTACAACGACAGCATGCAGAGAGAATCCAGCAGGTCAATGGATGCAGTCACTTCACATACTGGTAGTTAATGGATGCAGTAAGTCAGTTTACACACTGGTAGTTAATGGATGCACTAAGTCAGTTCACATACTGGTAGTTAATGGATGCAGTAAGTCAGTTCACATACTGGTAGTTAATGGATGCAGTAAGTCAGTTCACATACTGGTAGTTAATGGATGCACTAAGTCAGTTCACATACTGGTAGTTAATGGATGCAGTAAGTCAGTTCACATACTGGTAGTTAATGGATGCACTAAGTCAGTTCACATACTGGTAGTTAAAGGATGCACTAAGTCAGTTCTCATACTGGTAGTTAATGGATGCACTAAGTCAGTTCTCATACTGGTAGTTAATGGATGCACTAAGTCAGTTCTCATACTGGTAGTTAATGGATGAACTAAGTCAGTTCACATACTGGTAGTTAATGGATGAACTAAGTCAGTTCACATACTGGCAGTTAATGGATGCACTAAGTCAGTTCACATACTGGTAGTTAATGGATGAACTAAGTCAGTTCACATACTGGTAGTTAATGGATGCACTAAGTCAGTTCACATACTGGTAGTTAATGGATGAACTAAGTCAGTTCACATACTGGCAGTTAATGGATGCACTAAGTCAGTTCACATACTGGTAGTTAATGGATGAACTAAGTCAGTTCACATACTGGTAGTTAATGGATGCACTAAGTCAGTTCACATACTGGTAGTTAATGGATGAACTAAGTCAGTTCACATACTGGCAGTTAATGGATGCACTAAGTCAGTTCACATACTGGTAGTTAATGGATGCACTAAGTCAGTTCACATACTGGTAGTTAATGGATGCACTAAGTCAGTTTACATACTGGTAGTTAATGGATGCACTAAGTCAGTTCACATACTGGTAGTTAATGGATGCAGTAAGTCAGTTCACATACTGGTAGTTAATGGATGCACTAAGTCAGTTCACATACTGGTAGTTAATGGATGCACTAAGTCAGTTCACATACTGGTAGTTATGGCCTGTATTCACATCATTCTGGGAAATAAGAGCTCGTAGAAAGAACTGCAACCTTACAGATCTTCCACTGTTTTGTCTCAGTCTGTCTTTGCAAATTAAATACAGTATGTTGTGGAGGTTTTGCATAAAAACACTTTTAGAAATGCATGATGAATTTCCTGTGTCCTAAACCTCTCCAGAGCCTCCATCCACAGCTGTGTAGCAGAGAGACACTTTCCCATGATGCCCCCTGCCTGCCTTACTGCCACTAACTGCTATTAAGGGAGGCAAGTGCATCTTCTGTATAAGTAAGCAACGATCAACGCACACACACACTCTCAAACACACACACACACACATAATGCAATTCACCTTGAGCTAAAGTCTCAGCTACAGATTGTGTCAGGGACACAACAACAAGGGTGTCAACCCTCGGGGGTGTGAAATCCGAGAGGAGCGTGTTTAAAGGGAAAAGCTCATTTGAGGTCATTTAAGGAAAAGCAGCTACATGAGAATGACTGAGAGTTTCTCATTAGAAAATAATATAAGCACATTAATATCTCAGATAATCTCCAGCTGTACATTATCAAGCCATCCATTACACATCTCAGAGCGGCTCTCTGTCTGGAGGAGCTGCTCGAGACCGTCTTAAACATTTGGCCGACCTTGCCTGGAACATTAAATACGTCCCGATGAGGCTAAACCCAAGAAGTCAGAGACTTTTATCGTTCGCTTTCCCCTCACAGGTGGTTGGCCGGTGCCGGGATACCATCTGCGATGTCTGAGGGGCCAAGGAGGATGCTGGGAGTCTGGCAGCGAGGACAGCCACTCCCAGAGCCTGCTGCAGTTTCGGACATATTTCATTCACTCTCTGGGGCCACGACATATCTTTTATTATAATTATAAGCTGCGACCAAGGACACCTGACGTATTTCCACACACACACACACACACACACCTGGACTGTCAGCCAAAAAAGCCATTTCCTAACAGTGCAGAGGGTGACAACGGCAATAAAAGTGCAAGTGAATTGAAAAGGGAGCGCTGCTGGTAGCAGGGACAGCAGAGAGGAACATCACCTGCAAGCAAATCAGCATCAGCTTGACACCGTGTCCGCAGATTTAAACAGCTTGTGTCGTTAAGGCTCTCTCCTGCTAAAATTAAAGATGGCTCCGAGCTTCTCTCTGCTCCAGAAGGTCTGTTCTTGTCAAGAGAAGCACGTCACATGTCGGCAATGCAGCCACGGTTGCTCAACATTTTCATACATTCCACATGCACTTTCCATCTCAACATGACAAGACGTTGTTATAACAGTTGTTTGAATAATGCTGTGACATTCTGTGCACCGACGTTTCACAAGGAAACCTTCTTTTTCTGGGGCGAAACACACGGGGTGGAGGAAAAAACAGCATAGTATGGAGATATTTTGCGTGGCAATATTGTATTGATACGCAGACATCAAGTATCGATCTTTTATTATGTAAACTATTAACCTCTTAACAAGCTGACGGCCGCTATTCTGTCTGTCAGAGGTTGTAGTGAGCTGAGTGATGATACATGAGCTACACTAACTGTCCAGGCTTCTTTCTTTTCATATTATTTTACAGATAAATGTCTATTTGTGTATAGAGGCAAAGTTCGACATTTTAGAAAATACACTTCTTGTTGAGAGTGAGATTAGAAGATCAGAGTTGCCAAGTCTGCTTATTATAAACCACTTTGGGCTTGTTTTCCTGAAAAGTCACCTTGAAATATCGGTAGTCGTGGGTTGCAGTTTTTTGGGCTTGTTTCTAAAGTGTAGTAGCTTATTTGGGCTCCTGTCTCTCTCCTCTGGACCGGTCTAGTTTGTCCTGTTGCAGGATCCGAACACAACCGCAATCCCTCCGCCCACACACACACACAGATGAGACAAATCTCTGCGGGGTTGATGGAGTTTAACTAACAATGTCAGGTATTAAGTGGGCGACATATGGCAAAAAGTACAACAAAGACTGGGAAAAAGAGAGTGGACTTAAAGATTGGATTCACCCTCAAGTGGGGGACGATTCGAAGGCAGTTTGCCGTTTTTCTAAGAGTGATATACGAGCACATCATGTCGATCTGGTTAGACAAGAAAGAACAAGAAAAATGTAAAGTTACCAGCTAAAAATAGATGCAAAAATGCAATGAAATGCATGCTATCCAAAATAAATTCATACATATATATGAAGTGATCAAGTGGCCGCCTCTCTCTCTCATATTGTAGTAGGTAGGTAAGGTCGCTGGTTTTGGGCTTGTTTCTATAGACTTGGTTGCTTGTTTCTCTCGTGAGATCTGGCAACACTGGAGAAGATCGAAACCCCTCCCATGTCTTAAATATAAAGCTACAGCCAGCAGCCAATTAGCTTAGCTTAGCACAAAGACTGGAAGCAGGGGGAAACAGCTAGCATGGCTCTGTCGGCTTTGACTGTAGCGTCATATTTTAGACATGTTATGATCTAACTCTCATCAAGAAAGCAAATAAGTGTATTTCCCAACGTGTTAAACTTTCCTTGAAGGAAAATGCATCAGAGAATACATCTGAAGTCATTAAAAAAACATGAATAATTAGTAGAAGCAGGGAGTCTGAGGTCACTTTGATGGAAGAGTGAACCTGACATGAAACCCTCTGACATCCAGAGGTGTGTAACCAAACACATTTCTCAACGATTTTCCAGAGAATTTGTCTCAGAATTCCCCGGCAGGTCGCTCTCAGTCACTCAGCTGCCAGCTCCAGGCTCCGGGCGACAGCCAGACAGCGGCCATGAATTAAAGATGGCAGCGTCACCGCGCCAACGGAGGACCCAGAAATAGGCCGGCTTGACCTTTTCTCCGACCCGCGTTGAATGATTCAGACGTTTGATTGTCTGCCCTCTTCTGAGGTGTGATTTGGGCGTTTAAGTGCGGCAGCAGAGCGAGTCAAACAGCCGAGCGTCCTCCTCGTGAGGAGTGAACCAACACAACCCGACCCCAGAGGGAAATCTACAGCTCTCCAGAAGGAGTAAAAGGTTGAACTCTTATGAGCGCCAGCTGAACCTCATTTAAACTGCAGGTCATCACAGCACAACAGTGTTTAAGTAGACATTCAAATGCAGGTGTGCTCAAGTCATTCTTGTGCCCGTTTGGTAATTTTAATGAAACTGTATCCACACTTCTACCCACTCAGACTACCCACTCAAGGGAGAAGCTTTTTTTGTGGCTTGAAGAGAATCCACAGATCCTCCAAAATCAAACAAACTATGTCTGTCCTCCACCAAAGAAACTCTTAGTCGACTAACTCTAATAGATTAGTTGATCTAATCCACAGATCTGTGAAACTGGTTTTCTCCACAAAAGAACCACTTTAAATCTCGAGTTTTCCTGCATTAAAAAACCTTAAAAAATGACTAAAGAAATCTCAGAAGTCTTAGATTAAAAAACTAAAGAAATCTCAGTCGAGTAAAACCAAAACGATCGATTAGTCTAATGATCGACTAAGACGGGTTTTGAGATCAGTTTTGTCTCTTTCACTGACAGACTTGTTTTCATTAAATACAGTTTTCTAATACAGTCGAACCAAAGCTTGTTCTGTCTTAGATTAACAAGTGATTCTTAATAATAACGTCATCCACAACCGTACGTATGAAGACCAGCTTATTAAATCTCTGTCCTAACACGAGCTGGCACCATCTTAAATATTGAACCCATTCCTGTCTCACCTGAAACTGTTCTGACATATTATAATCACCCAATGCTACGTTGATTATCTGCATTAGACTATCTAAATATAGCACAACCTACAATATATTCAGGTAAACTGAAAAGTAGTTACTAGAGCTGCAAAGATTAATCGATTAGTTGTCAACTATTAAATTAATCGCCAACTATTTCGATAATCCATTACTCGGTTTGAGTATTTTTTTAAGGAAAAAAAAGTCTAAATTCTCTGATTCCAGCTTCTTAAATGTGAATATTTTCTGGTTTCTTTCCTCCTCTATGACAGTAAACTGAATATCTTTGAGTTGTGGACAAAACAAGACATTTGAGGACGTCATCTTGGACTTTCACCATTTATAGACCAAACAACTAATCGATTAATCGAGAAAATAATCAACAGATTAATCAACTACGAAAATAATTGTTAGTAGCAGCCCTGGTAGTTAGAGTACCTAATGTATATTAAAAAGGGGATAGTATGAAAATGTCTAGCTTTGGGATGGATTTTTGCAGATGGAGATGTTATTTAAACCTGCATCAGCTAAATTTTGGGGGCCAGTGGAACAAGCATTAAAGACAATATCGACATGATACCTTATAATGTTGTTATATCTTATCCTGTTGTTATATATTATCCTGTTATTATATCTTATCCTGTTGTTATATATTATCCTGTTGTTATATCCTATCTGAGAGTGAACCAGAACAGTAAAGCTGCCGTAAAACCCAAACAATGATCTGAAAGACGCTATAAAGCTCCATATAGAGCAGAGTCAGTGATAATCCTCACTATGAGCCACCCCGCCCTTTCACATTTTACAGAGTCATTTGATCCATTGTGAATATAGGGAAGAGTTATCGGGCCGGGGCAGAGTCCAGCAGCATCTCCAGCCAATCACACTGGTTGTTGTTGAATAATGCTACAAACAGCTTGTTTCATTAGAGCTGGATGTGGAGTGATTCTAGTGGATTTGAGCCAAATTTGCCAGGAAAATGTCACTAATGTACTTCGCAGACTACAGTAGTCACATCAATTAGTCACAAAAATAGGAAAATACCTCCCCCATTACATTTCCATCATCTCTCTCTCTCGCCTTGCTTCCTCCCAACAGTCCTTTTCTCTCCCCGCTAGACTGAGAAATGGTCTGGAGTATTAATCAGCATCACCCTAAGACGAGGCAGACACATTACTGCTTTAATCACAGCTGAGATAGTATAGATTAATTCTTCAACTCGCTGCCTTCAGAATCCTCATTACTGTGTTATTGTCCTCATTATAAATCTCTGCAACACAGCGGTGACCTTCGCACTGACCCCTGAACACCATTTCAGATGAACAGGAACAGTTTTGAAAAGGCATAACGGAGCCGCTGAAGCTTCCTTTTAACGCCAGAGGACGTTTTCACACTGTGTCAAGAGGTGGTGAAGCTCAGGTATACGGTGAGGTGAGAAAGCACTGCTGCTATGTGGAAGTGGGAAAACTGTTTAACCAACATAGTGCTGTTAATGCATCACATTCTTACACCTGAAAAGTCTCCAGGGAGCAAAGAGCCTCGACAGAAATGTAATTTAATTCAGATGAGAGAGTAAAAAGAAGAGCAGTCCTCGTAACCTCCCGTGCCTCTCTGGTTGCACTCCTCCTCCTCCTCCTCCTTGACCCAGAATATCTTCTAGCTTCACCTTGAACCCAAGCAGGAAAGAGAATAACGAGATGGATTGCCTCGACGCGTCTGTTTGACACAGTTCTGACTTCCTTCCTCTCAAGAGCCGCTGACATTTGTCGGGAAAGACACAGAAGCACAGCCAGCCGCTTTGCTCCCACTCCCTCGTCTCAATAACCGCTCAAAAGCCAACACACTCCTCCGAGCATCTGTTGAGTCACAGAGAAACATCGCACGTCGTCTGTTATCACACCAGCCGTGGCCGCGTCCCAAGCCAGGAATATACAGCCTGCTTTGTGTCACAAATTCACTGCTTACACTTTAAAGGCTGCAACTTTGAAATTAACCAAACAGCCTCATATTCCCCGTGCATTTAGAAACACAGCAACACTTCATGAATAGCTTATCAGTCAGCAGCTGTATGTTGGTTGGGTGCAGCTGAGGAGAGGAGCTTTACAGCAATGTGTGCTGGTTATTAGTTACAATCAATAGGCAGATATTACATTCAACAGCAGATGATGGCTGACAATCTTGATGTTAAACCAATTACGCTCACAGTGAATGCTGCAGCTGTTGAGATTATTAATTTAGAGAAAACAGGCTTTGCAAACAACACACCAAATGCTGGTTTAACCATCCTGCGTGTGCAGCCATGTGCACAAAGACGGGCTTTATAGCACAATAAAATCTCATCCAATAAATAGTTTGAATGGATGATGAGTCAAAGCCTTGGTAGAAAAGCTCCACATCCAAAGTGTCAGTAGAGTCTGAAGTGAAGGCCGACGCTAGCTGACCCTTTAGCAGCTCAGTCAGGATGACAGACGTCGACAGATAAGAGAAATGCACTGCGACCTTTACCGAGACTACGAGAGACACCGGAGCAGGGTCGTATTCCTTTTGGCAGTCCTATTAGTTTTTATCCTTGGATCAGTTTTTACTTTAATTATGATTTCAGAGGGCATTCAAGCAGAGCTTTAGAAATTAAAAATGTCTCTGCTTTTAACATCTAATACACAGTATGAGGCATTGTGAGCAATGTGTTGGTGTTGAAAGCTTATTGATATGCAGTCTACATGGACATATATTACATGTTTAGACAGTTGATTGAATGTTTCTGGCCAAGCTAGAGATCAAGGGATGGCAACGTCTAAACAACTATTGGTTGGATTATCATGAAAGCTTGTACAGATATTCACGGTAGGGAAGCACCGATACTAGATCCTTGGATATCGGACCGATACCGACTCCAATAGCTGGATCGGGTATCGGTGACACTGGGGCCGATCTATTCCATTCAATTCTAAATGTATATACTATACACATTATATACTGGAATTTAAATTCCTGTTTACCAATTTGTTGCTGCATTAAAAAGATTTACACCTGAATTGTAATTCCTGTTAATTTTGAACATTTTTTTTAACCAAGTTGCTGGTGCACAATTTATCATTGTCATAATAAATAACAATTTAGTAAAAGTATATCTGTGTATTTATTTGTTACATTTAGTTTTACAAAGTTAGGAAAGCAATGTTTAAGTGAAGCCTGATGTTGCCTTACATATAAAATAATGATCCCAGTCTCTTCCACACAGTGAGACATACAGCTGATTAATTAAACACTGGTATCAGATCGGTACTCGGTATCGCTATCGGGACTGAAAAAGTTGGATCGGTGCGTCTCTAATTCACGGTCCCCAGACGATGAATCCTACAGACTTTGTTGATCGCCTGACTTTTACTAAGTACGTAATGTACATACTTAACTAGCACCAGTTTCATCATACTTATTCTTACCCAAACCACGACCTTTTCCTAAGCCTAACCACATACTTTTGTTTCCTAAACCTAACCAAGTAGTTTTGTTACATAAGTAAACCTGCGTTGGAAGTTTACTTTGAAAAGACACTATGCATGTAACAAGCGGTCATAAACTCTGGTTTATGACCAAATACCCACAAAACTATAATGACATTCACATCAACCTCAGCTGTACTTTATGTTTAGTGCTAATTGGCACATGTTTGGCACGGTAAACACTAACGATCAGCATTTTAACGTCGACACTGTGAGCATGCTAAAGTTAGTATTTAGCTCAAAGCATTACAGAGCTGCTAGCATGGCTGTAGACTCATTGTTTCCACTCCTATTCTGACACAGATAAAAGGACTAAATGTGAGACTTATTCATGATTTGTCTTTATATACAGTATATGAACTGGATTTGAAGTACAGCTGTAGTTCCCTCTTATATTTTCCCTCCTTTCACATAAATTTGTTCACACTTTTAGTTTAAAAAAGCTGTTTTAAAATGCTCAGTGTATTTTTTTTGCCTTATGTGAACTATAGTACGCTTGCTCCCAGGAAGGATGGACCTCGTGAATAACAGTTCTCCTGGGACAGACGGGGAGCGTCCTAGCAACTAATACGACAACACAAACCACACAACACATATAAGATGAAAACAAAGCACTTCCAGTGAAGCCAGATGTCCAACCTCACTTGGAAATACACCATAATCCAAGCAGTTGTAAAATGTCTATCCTCATGTCAGAGCACATTTCAATCCTCTCAGATGATTTATAACCACTATAAAGATATTTGATATCACCACTCAGTCCTGATATCTGCAGGATGACAGAGCCCCGTGGCAAAATAGATAGAGCTCAGCAGCCCATGAATCAAATCTTACTTGTCTGGGTATATTAAGAGATGGCTGCTGATAGCCAGCCGTAATGAAAAGACCCAGCAGCACAGCCTTAAAGGACAACGTCTCCATGTACATATTGGAGATAAGCGACCCTGTGGCATTCCTCTATCCATCAATACATATACTCGTTAATTTGAGTCATTTCTAGAGAGGTGAGCTGAGACTGAATCATTAAAGCCTGCTACACAACGCTTTGCTAATCAACACAATCAATAAGGTGCGATTACGTTACATTTTCATGCAGTCTCACTTTTGATAAAGTCTGATCTCCGTGTTCCTGCCAGATTTGTGATTGCATTATTAGAATAGAGCTAACACTCTGGTGTGAGCTGGACTGATATTTTCATTCCATTAAATCCCAAAAAGCTATTCATAACTTAAGGTTCATTACATTGATATTTCTCTATTTTAGTTGATTCCGTGTCCGTTCAATAAACCTGCAGAAAGTATTTATCTTGCTAACAAAACATGACCTTGCAGCTGGAGAACGGCTGCCTGTCTAGTTAACAAACTACAGGATTTTCAGTGGTTGTTATTGGGATTCAGGACACTGCCAAACCTCTGCAAACAGAAAAGAGACGCCGAACAGAATTTTAACAACGGGCCTCATAGCAACACTGATTGCAAGGCGCTCGAGTGTTCATGCGCAACAAAATCAATTTCTGCAAATTTTCCATTGGCAGGGTGCTCTTCGGTAGTCAATGAATTCATTATTCAAATTATATTCTCCCTAACTTAGTGTACACAGGGCATTAACCTTCCTGCACTCTTAAAATAAAGCTCAGTGGAAAAGTCCTCAATTTAACTCCATCCTTTTATTCCTCTTTCAGCCTTCCAGTGTGTATTTAATGGCATAATTAACATGTAACAGTGTCAAACACCTCCCACTGGTAGCACTACCAGCCTTTGGCTAACTCTCAAGCGTTTGAATCATGCGTCGCTTCAAGGCACTGCACTCAAGGCTGGTCGTTGAGTCACCCCAGCAGGAAAGCACAGGAAAAGTACAACATGTTAACCCATGCGTGACCTCGTTGGAAGACCAGAACGTCTTCCTGGAAGAGACGGCAGGGACAATATGATCAGATCGAGGTGACCAAACAGCATGTCTTAGCATTGTGCTGCTGGTTATGTCATCCTGTAAGGGTTAGGGTGAATCTAAATCATGCCAGGCAGATGTGACCTATACTAATACTGATCTATGACGGCAGAGAGCTACAGAGGGAGTGGAATTGAGAAAGAAATGTTTTCAATTTTCAGGCTGGCGGCAACAGATTGAAAGGTGGTTCATTTTATAACCTATAAGACCTAAAAAAACAGATATTGCACTCAGCCTTTGGACAATCTTCAGGGGAAAACACAGTATTAACAAACAAAATGAGTCATTTATTGTGCATTTAACTATTTTTTTTTTTTAAAGAAAATAAACTTATTTTGATATTTACAATTAGTCCTATATGTATTAAATGTATCTCTGTTTTGCTAGTGTCCGTCTACTATCAATATTTACAGTATATTGAAATGAATAATAAATTAATCTACAATTTAATACATTCAAATGTGTGATTTAAAGGTAGATTAACAGGTATTGTTTTGCTAGGCGTCTCCCTGTCCATCTTCTATTAATATTTATATTGAAATCAGCTGAAACGTGCTATACAAATACAGTTTATCAATATGATAAATAAATTCAAAATGTAGTTGATTTAAGTATGTGATTTATTTTAAAGGTTTAACCACAACAAGTCATTTTAATTCCACTGGAGTCAAAAGCTGAGATGGCAGCTAGGCTAACTGCTACTCTGCTAATTTTTTGAATTAGCAGACAATTGAATTTAACTCATGTAGCGTTAGTTATGTGGAATATTAACCTGGATTAGCAAAACATCAAAATGGGTATTTTTCATTAACAGATTACAGCTAGGGAAAAATCAGTTAGTAAACTTGTAGCTTTAGCTAAGGCTCCCTCCTTCTAGATTATACTTGCTACATCTCCCTCATGATCTCTCCTGCTTTAGCGTTAGCTTTCTAGTTGTCTGTCTCTCTGTGACGATTTTAAACACAGTTTTGACAAAAGATATACATTTCTATAGTATATTTTCTTTAGTATGGTAAAACTGATGCCAAAAAGTCAGATTCAGGTCTTCCTGTAACTCAGTTTGACCAACTGTGTGGTTACTGGTTTGGCTTGAGCTTCAGCTGCTTCTAATACATCTCTCCTGTATTTAAACATTATCTTTATTTGTGTTGTCTGTGTGCATACTACCACTGATTTTACACCTACACAAGAGCCTGTGCATTAAAAAGTCAAATTCTGTGACCTCTTACTGTAATAGGTGTGGGCGATTGTTAAAGTGCATTAAATGCTAAAGAGATGACACTACATTCAGGCTCTATGAATCTGAAAAGTTCAGATGTTTTTAGTTCTATGCACAAGGCCAAATTCACACCACTGATTACATTTTACAGCACTTAATTTCACAATCAGAGCTTGCAGCTGCAGACTTATTTCTCTCCGTCTGGCTTTCATGTGCTCTCAGACAGACAGGACATAAACACCCACGCACAGCACGCTCTCGCTGCCGTCTCTCCGCGTCTCCACACCCATGCAAATATATATATATATATATATAGATATATATGCACTGTTTTTATTATATGTAGATGTGTATATACATCACAGCAGCACACCTTGATCCTAAGGTTTCCAATGACACAGCGTAATCCGCAGAGGGACTCATTAAAAACAATAAGCATCTCCTAACTCCCAGCCTCGCTCTGACAATAGAGACCTTTTCATCACACAGAGAAAAACATGCTGAGAATTCAATGAGAGAAATAATGCACTCGGGGAATAAACACTGACTCATTCACAAGTATTGTAAGCATAAATTAAGGGACGTGTCAAATAAGTTATGTTTGTTGACTTAATAGCCAACAATGTAAAAATGAACAGTGGACGGACACCCTCTGCTTCTAAATATAAAGAATATGATGCAGCTCGGTGCCTTTATGAATCATCACAGAGCAGGAGTGCCAACCTGAGACTTATATTTGCCTCTTGCTCATTATAAAGTTGATACTGTCCTGTGTTCTGAGTGCTGATCCTAGACCAGTAAGTGTGATTAGAGGTGTAAATTGGAGGTGGTAAGTTAGGAGGCACCTGAAACAGTAAAATGAGAGCCTCTAATCTCTTTCTGTCTTAAGGACACAATTACCACGATGGCTTCTCTAATATGTCATACCTTGGATTTGTGCCATACTTTTTTTTTTTTAAATTACAGTGTGAGGCAAGAACAAATCAAGGGTAATGAAAATACAACCGGGCCAAGTGTGGAAATGAAACAGTGCTGTATGAAAGATGCCCTTCTCCTGAGGAGGCATAGGATATTATTAAATATTAAAGTGGATTTAAAATTGCATGCTCCTTGAGGGCATGTGTTGAGTAATTTTTATGGGCATGGCAGCCATTAAACCCATATGAAATTGAGTGCATTATTATGGTTATAGTGTGTCAATCTGGCTGTAAAACTCATTATTGGCTGGCAAAAGTTATTTTCTTTTTAAAGTATAAAGTGTTTTTATGAAACTAAGCAGTTCAGATAAATAGTTCATCATGCAAGTCTCACATCCATCGGGCCTCATGTTATGTAACTTTTCCACTTCAGATCTTCAGATCTCATGCACACAGCTACACCAATAACAAGTTTTGGAAATAGCAATTAAGAAGCAAATATTATAACAATAAACTAGAATATAAAATAACTTTTGCAATGTTTGTTTAAACGACCCAGCAGAACCGAGACAGACAGATTTAGCACCACAGACAGGCGCTAAAATGATAAAACACTTGGCAAAGATGAGGGTGTTTTGGTGAATAATAATAAAAAACAGTTGCTTACCAAATTTGCTGTCAGCTCGGGCAGGTGAGGAGCAGAGGCTGGCGGCCAATGCAGCGAGGAGGACGGGACACCACGGTGAATCCATACCGCTCCTCCTGGTTCACTTCCTCTGATCCATCGCACACCTCCGATAAAACAGCATGATGGAAGCCGACTCAGGTGGGAGCTGCTCGGGAGGGACTCGGACTAGAGAGGCATGGCTGAGGAGAGACGAGGAGGAGAAATAAGAAAAAGGGAAAATAATGGCTGAATGGGAACACAACACAGGCGTTGATTCAGCAACACAAACAGCGAGCAGCCACACGGAGGAGCCGCTCCTAAGGTACTGACGTCAAACACACATGGTGAGGAGGGAGGAGGCGAGCAGCGCGCAACAGCGAGAGGGATGGATGAGAGAGGGATGGATGAGAGGGATGGATGGATGGATGAGAGGGAGGGATGGATGGATGGATGAGAGGGATGGATGGATGGATGGATGAGAGGGATGGATGGATGGATGGATGAGAGGGATGGATGGATGAGCGAGGGATGGATGAGAGAGGGATGGATGAGAGAGGGATGGATGAGAGAGGGATGGATGGATGGATGGATGGATGAGAGGGATGGAGGGATGGATGGATGAGAGAGGGATGGATGAGAGAGGGATGGATGAGAGGGATGGATGGATGGATGGATGGATGAAAGATAGATGGATGGATGGATGGATGAGAGGGATGGAGGGATGGATGGATGAGAGAGGGATGGATGAGAGAGGGATGGATGAGAGGGATGGATGGATGGATGGATGGATGAAAGATAGATGGATGGATGGATGGATGAGAGGGATGGATGAGAGGGATGGATGGATGGATGGATGGATGGATGAGAGAGGGATAATGAGAAAGGGAGGGATGGATGGATGGATGAAAGATAGATGGATGAAAGGAAGGATAGATGGATGGATGGATGAAAGATGGATGTAGGATGGATGGATGGATGAGAGAGGGAGGGATGGATGAGAGTGGGATGGGTGGATGGATGGATGGATGGATGGATGGATGGATGGACGAAAGGAAGGAAGGAAGGAAGGATGGATGATGGATGGATGGAAGGAAGGATAGATGGATGAAAGATGGATGGATGGAAGGAAGGAAGGAAGGATGGATGGAAGATGGATGGATATAAGGAAGGAAGGAAGGAAGGAAGGAAGGATGGATGGAAGGATAGATGGATGAAAGATGGATGGATGGAAGGAAGGAAGGATGGATGGATGAAAGAGGGAGGGATGGATGGATGGATGGATGGATGGATGGAGAGAGAGGAGGTTTGACTGAATGATTACTGCCCAGAAGCCATGAAGGCAACACATGAAAACGGAGAAAAACAATAAAGGAAGTTCACATCTTATTAGCTTGACTGAAAACAATAAATCTACTGTTACAAATTTAGATTTATGAGAAACACATGACAGCAAAAATTTCATTATAGGAAAACTATGGAAATACATAAAAATGTCAAAACAAATCTAAATAAAGCTACGTTATTATTATTCTTTAGTGGTGATTTAGTATTTGTTTCTTTTATTGTAGTGATTTTAGAGCACAAGTGCAGCCAAGCCAACAGCCGACCTTGACATACAAAAAGATCCCAAAAACATAAACTACACAATAAACAATAAACTGCTACAGGAAGCTCTGATTGACTTGACAAAAAATAAAATCCCATATACATACACATATCTATCTCTCAGTGACACTACTATACATACATTACAGAGTACCACTCACTCATGAGTCTAGCTGTCTCCAAAATACCATTTTTTGGGCTTCGAAGCTTCAGAACAGCGCCGCTGCCGCACTACTGCACGCACACGCACACACACACACACACACACACACGCACACACCTCTACACACAACAAACACTGATATCTATCTGAGAATAACTAATAATAAATAATGTTGAATATGAATAATTAATAATATTGTGGGATTAGTCCTTATTTCATGGGCTATTTGGGGATTTATACATTATTATTATTACATAATTAATTTTGAAAAAAAAGCCAAAAACAAAGCATTTGAATACTGATTTGGAGGTCGATCACCATGGCAACGGTCGGAGCATTCAGGTCAGCCCTACATGAGTCTCAATTTAACTATTATAATAGTCCCTTTAAACCACTTCTAGTGATTTTAGAGTACAAGTGCATCCAAGACGATGCCTTGAACATAACCAAAGATACCAAAAATAACAACATACTGCCAGTTGCTGGGAAGTATTCCCATCATTTACTTATATAATACTACAATGTAAATATTTCCCATTACAAGTAAAAATTCTGCATTCAAAACCTTACTTGAGTAAAAGTACAGGATTAGATAAATGTACTTAAAGTATCAAAATGAATAAAGTACTTGTTGAGCAGTTGATGTTTACTTTATATATACTGTTGGCTAGTTTAATCTGTGACAATGCAACATATTCTATAAACTGGTTTTATCTAAATCTGAAAGTAACTGGTAACAATAGCTGACAAATACATTTAGTGGAGTAAAAGTACAATATTTACCTCTGAAATGAATCAAGTACAAGTACCTCAAAAATGTCCTTTTGAATAAGTGTACTTACTTACTTTCCAGCATTATCAACTAATCAAATGCAGCCTCTAAAGACGACCAGAAATACATCCAAAATATTTGTTTCAAAGAGGAATGAATAACACAAATGTAATTTATGTGCTCCAGAACAGAGAAATGTACTTTCCTGAAGCTAGAAATCAGATAAAACCTTTGAATCTGTGTCCCCGGGGTGCACAAATTCAAAGGTAAAGCAGAACGGTATGTGCATTCTTTAAATGGCTGCCATGCCCCTTTAATAAAGAGAAGAGCGAGGATGATTTATTGCTTGTTTGTTCAGAGTTGGCAAACCGCTGCACAGTCTGAGAAAGAAATAGCCATCAGGTTTAGGTTGATTGATACAGTTTGTTTTATTCTTATTAGAGGTACATAACAGCTGACAGAGTGACAGATACATAAACACAGATAGTGAAACATGAAAAAATATATGTATTTCTTATCAAATTGTTAAAAAATTGGAGCGCAGAGCTGCGGAGAGAGAGCTTAAAGACAAACATCACTCAATCTAAGCAGCCGTATGTCTGCAGTGTGGAGTACTCCATCAATACTTCTCAACATTATCAACACACAAAGCCTGAGAGACGAGATGTGAGCAATGTGTGCCATCAAGAAATAAATAAAGAGCCAATCTGGAGAAACATGGTAACAGACAGGCACTTGTCCTCAGCTTTAGATTTCAATCCAAACCATATTTTTTAAAAAGCCTGGTCAGTGAAGTTGAAATATCTAATCGTGTCATTTTAGTCTGCCAGCAGCTGAAAGTCTGTACTCCTAACAGCAAAGCAGATATTATACGGCTCTCCTTAGCTTCATAGAATATAAATGTGAAGCAGATATCACACGTCAAATAACTCATAAATCCAGAATTTCATTCAAGGTCTTCACAGAAGATTCATAAATAACCCTGTGGCAGGAAGGGATAGAAAGGTTAGTCGTTACAGCTCATATATATATATATATCAACGACTTTATTTATCCACAGTTTAACCAAAGAAAAACATCTTATTTCCTTCCACCTACCTCTGGATGTCTCTGGCGTCTACAGATGTGACTGCATGTTTGTGAAGCTGCAGCTGGACAGATGTGGCTGCGCTCTTCAAACCTGCTTTAGACTGCCCCGCTAAAAGTGTCACATATAACAAACTGTGATTTATCTTTATCTCTTTTTTTAAATGACCTTTCTAATCTAAATTCTGATCATGTAAACTCACTGTGTCTGATGACCGCCAAGATGTGCAGGACGGCAGCCAGCTCACTCAGACTGCTGATGGCCTCAGAGTCTAAAGACGAGCTGACTTCTATTAAAAATGCCCTGAAAGAAACATTCAAGAGGAAATAAGGCTGTTAAAGTGTATATTTAGTTAACAGAACAAACAGGTTAACCTCTCTAAAAGAACAGAAAACATGACCGACTGAAGAGAAAGTAGACGGAGGATGTTTACCTGGTAAGAGAGGGTAATTTGAGGATGACAGACAGCAGGATGCTGGACAGAGGAGGCATGTCCTCCAGTGTCTCTGGGGTGATCACCTCTTCAGGATGGGTAATCTTTAAAATAACAGCACAACAGCGTTCATCATTCCCTTAATTGAATTGCTCAAGAACGTAATCGGTCAGGTTGCTCATCACGCCCAGGACGTGTGCGATATTGGTAAAAGATAAATGCTCTGGCAGGTAGGTCACACCTTCTGAAGCAAATGTCTCTTCTCCACGATGACGACAGCAAAGAGAGTGGAGAAGACTCCGCAGAGAGGCGCTTTGTTCCAGGTGTGTACCACCTGGAGGAAGTCTGTCAGGCCGGGAACCGCCGACTGGCACAGCTAAGTCAGGGCACAAACATAGATAGGTTAGTAATTAAGTAATAAAAGGATAAAAAAGTCTTATGGTACAGAGCTGGAATAATGAAAGCAACTAAATACCCCTCAAAGTTTGACAGTCTGTTATAAAAGGTTGTTATAGATGCAGTTAGAAGAATAAACCAAACATGTTCCTTCCTTCAGCCGGTGTGGAGGTTAAAGGAATACTTCACCCTTAAAATGACCATTTGTATATCAATTACTCATCGTGTGTTACCTTGAATTATTGATTATCAAAACATCTGTCTCACACAACTCTTGCAGTATAATCCAAGTCTCATATATCCAATCATATTTAACCATTATTTTTCGATTAATCTGTCGATTATTTTCTCGATTAATCGATTAGTTGTTTGGTCTATAAAATGTCAGAAAATGGTGAAAAATGTGGATCAGTGTTTCCCAAAGCCCAAGATGACGTCCTCAAATGTCTTGTTTTGTCCACAACTCAAAGATATTCACTTTACTGTCATAGAGGAGTAAAGAAACCAGAAAATATTCACATTTGAGAAGCTGGAATCAGAAGATTTTGACTTTTTTTTCTTAAAAAATCACTCAAACTGATTAATCGATTTAATAGTTGACAACTAATCGATTAATCGTTGCAGCTCTAAGTCGTATGCTCACTACCTCCCAAACACATGCATTCACTTCCTCCACTACCATCTCATGCAAAAACTAAGACTTTGGCAAAAATGCATGTTTGTGAAAAACTGAGCATATGACTTGATAAATGAGACTTGTGTTATACTGCACGAGTTGTGTGAGAGTTTGTAAACAGATAGATATTTTGATATAGTATTGTTATTGTTAAACGCGGCCCCCATTTACTTCAATTCATCTAGGATATACTCCGTTTTCAGATTCTCCGTTCGCCATGGAGGCATTCGAGAAAAACGCTTTCTTCAAGAATTCAAGGTAACATGCGGCGAGTGATTGATATATAAATGGATATTTTGTGGGTGAAGTATTCCTTTAATAATAATAATAATACATTTTATTTATATAGTGCTTTTCTGGAAACTCAAAGACACTTTACACAGATAAAATGATCATAAAACAAGGGCATCATAAAAATATAAAACACACAACATTAATCCTTTAAGTCAGAATTTGCAGATTATGTAGAGCAAAAGTTGGAAATACACTAAATAAAAGAAATAAATCAGCACGCTGGGGGTTAAAACCTAATACCTGTTTTCCCTCCTCTGGTTCCTTCCTAAGACGGCGAGCTAACAGCTCTATAATCTTCTGGAAGATGTTGGCCACCACGCCCAGAACGACAGTGGTTGCATCTTCCTCATTTCCCTGAGCCTGGTTGTTGTTGTTGTCCTCGGGCACATAGCTGTCTGCCACCTCCTTCAGAATCAGCAGCACTGCAGGAATACACAGGTAGCCTGCCTCTGCAAACACAAAGGGAAATGCATCGTCTGTAAAGATGTCAGTTCAGGTAAAGAGACATGATGCAACAGGACTGTAGTAAGTGAAATAAACTCTAGCTTCTGTTACATGTTATAAATGTGCCAGTTCTCCTGCTGTATTGTTGACAAAAGGAGACATTTGAAACACTCACCTGAGAGGAGGGTGAGCGAGCACAAGTGCAGGATTTGACCCTTGAACGTCTCGTCGCCCAAGCCCACAAGTAAAACGTCTCGGCACACTGTCAGGAAACTCTGGTAAAACGCATCATCATCATCATCACGATGAAGGAGAAAAACGCTTCACACTCCACAAAAAAGAACACTTATTAAAATCAACAACTAATAGAGATGGCACAGAGTCTTAGGGGAGCTATGTTCATTTCCACTGGTAGCTGGCAGCCTGGAGAAGCTGCCTGCGATCCCCCCCGCCACTGCATTAATAAGAAGCGCACTGAAACAGGGTTACTTTCAATATCTGATCGCAGCAGTCATGTGGTGACAGGCTGGAGAATAATGGCACAAATAAAGAAAATAAGCCCATTTCAGTGTGGCAGTGTGAGCAGGAGGAGGCATGTACACCAGTGTGTGTGGACTGGAGCAGAACAATCTATGAGGAGTCTAAATTTACCGAGCAGAACTGAAAGTCCTGGAAGCAGGAGGCAAACAGGCTCCTCAAAGCTTAATGTTCTGGATAACAACATCTACAGTCGTGGTACAGGCTTATTAGAGAGAAAATGACTGGCAACTTATGAACAAGGACATTTCATTTGCAAGAAGTCTGCAGAGAAATCATCTTGCAAGGACTGACTTTACAATTCACATCAATGATCATACTGCAAAAACTATTATGAGGAGATACAGATGCACTCCAGTATGGCACTCACAACCACACATCCATCCATCCATCCATCCATCCATCCATCCATCCATCCATCCATCCATCCATCCATCCATCCATCCATCCATCCATCGTAAAAACACCTCACAGACCTCATAGTAACTGCATGATTATGTTCGGTATCACAAAAATGTCTTCTACTGAGAGCTCTTGGGTATTTATTTGAGGTTGGTCTAATTTTGTGGTGAAGGATATAATCATCAAGAAATAATTTACTTCACATAATAAAACACATTTCATGTTAGCTGTAATATTCTGTTATGAAGATGTACCCACCTTGTGTGCCTAAATCACACATTTGCGCTGCACTAGAGAAGAGTGTCCCATCTCATCTCCCTTAATGGAGACCGCACACATTTTTCCCAATTTGCCCAAATTAAAACGCTGGTGCTTTGCTGCAGCGCTGCATATTCAGCAAGTCAGTTTAGCTTCACTACTTGTAGTTGGGCAAGGCTCAATAGATACTTAGAATATGAAACACATATTTGTTTGGGCTCAATTCATCCTGAGTGGATGTTTTCCAGTCTGGAGTCCTCTACTGGAAACATGTAAGTTGGCATTTTGAAGCTATATGTTTAGTAATAGTAGAGCTCACCTCAGTTATCTGTGCAGCCAGTGGCTGCGACTTCTCTGATGCCTCCTCCTCCTCCTCCTCCTCATCATCGCTGGTACGTTTCAGGAAGGGCAACACCCTCTCAGCTACCCACGCTGCCACATGCTCCAGAGACAGCAGGTAGTCTCGACCCTCTGAGGACTGGGAAAGAAGCAAGAGTTTAATTTTCTTAAACTTGTTTTGGACACAGAAAAACAAACTGCACCACGTCGGCTTGAGACCAGAAAGTCACAAAACTGAGTCATCTAGAAAATGTGGGCAAGAATAATGATTAGCTCTGTTCCCCGCCTCGACACATCCTGCAGGGCAACGACTAACGATTATTTTCATTATCGATTATTCGATTAATCATTTGGTCTATGAAATGTCAAATGACTGAATCACAACATTTCAGCGCTCAGAGTGATGTCTTCAAATGTCTTGTTTTGACAAGGGTTATCATCGGAAACTAAAACTGAAACTAAAACTAAAATAAGTAGTGAAAATATTGTAGTAAACTGTAAATGAATAAATTCCTACAGTTCTCCAACCATGTATTTTGTATGTATATGTAGCAACACGCTAAATCTACTGTAAAACTAAACCGTTATGAAAAGTTTAAACTAACATAAAACTAGCAAACACACCCTGAAAACTAAAACTAAACTTAAATGAAATTAAAAAGTCAAAACTAACATAAAATAAAAACTAAATTCCAAACTATTATAACCTTGGTTCTGACTGTCCAAAAGTCCAAAATCAAAAAAGGTATCCAGTTTACTATTAAATACGACAAAGAGAAGCAGCACATCCTGACATTTGAGAAGCTGGAACCTGTGAATGTGCAGCATTGGTTCACTATTTTTGCTTGAAAAATGAATGAGATTAATCAGTTATCAAAATAAAAGTTGTTTCCAGTCGATCGACTTATCGTGTCAGCTCTAACCTACAAGAACTCAGTCCTAAACTGTTCTAGTGCTCATTTACAGAGTAAATAACTGTACTAAACATCCTGGAACTGTATGAATCTAAAACAAAGTGTTGTTGGAGCGAGGAAATGTGGCTGCTGGATAAAAAAAAGTGAAAAATGGGATGAGAAGTAATGTGAGCAAAAAGAGAAACTCACGTTATGTTGCAGATGTGCACCGAGGCGGCCGTAGTGCATGAAGACTTTCATAGCAGTCTCCACACTGGGACTTTTAGGATCTTCTGTGGTGGAGCTGAGGTGAGTGTACAGCACCGACTGTTGGGACAAATATCACACTGATGTCAGAGGAAAACTGCTTCTCATATCTACGTATAAATGCTGAAGATACATGTATTAAAGAAGCAGGGAAACAAATTAAAGACTGATGAATGGTATCCAACATACCGTCCAGTTTCCTAGAACTGTATGGAGCTGCTTCAGAGGTCTCGGACCCGGAGCCAGGACTTTCTCCCGTGTTGAAGTGTGGCTGAACAGGTACTCCAGGTAAGCCAGAGCCAGGTCTGGTTTGGCCTCCACCGTCTCCTGGATACGCACCTTTCGTTTGGGGTTGTCCTGAAGTTAAACAGAAGATGATGTTCACAAAGAGCAACAAGGGAGGTGTGTTTGGATTAAACCTCTTAAACCCAACAGTAGAATAATCCCAGCCCTTTGGTGCTGTATTGACTGACCCCTTGCTTGGGCAGAGCCTCAGTGAGCCAGTCAGTGATGAGTTCCAGGATGTCAGCAGCCTTTCCCCAGCTGCACATGCAGTCTAACAGCTGGCCGTACTGTGTTGGCGCTGCTCCTGAGTCCATCCTCCTCAGTCTGGACAGGACGCCGCAGCTGGGGACGAGAGAGAGACGGGTTAGACAGCAAAACAGAAAAGCCGAGAGAGAGAGAGAGAGAGACGAGGAGATGCGTTACAGCTTACCTGAATGTTGGAACTGCAGCTGGAGGCATGAATGAGGCCAGTTGAATGAGAGCGACGGTGCATCGCTCATCCTGGAAAAATAAATCAAGAAAGTTTTACAATACTTGTTCATGCAAGAAAAAGTAAAAATACAAACATGGAGGTTGAAGTACCTCAAAGGCCTGGAAATACTTGGACATGACGTTTCCAAACTTGGTAAAAGTGTACTTCTGGGCCTCTTCGTTTTGTTTCAGGGCCTTCTCGACACTTCTCCACAGGATGACCAGCATCTCCAGCAGACTGGACACGACGACCTTGTCTTTCCCCAGCAGAGGTTCAGCCTGCTGGGATCAAACTCATGAACTCAGACACACAGTATCACAATTTCAACACATGCATCAACATACTTATCTGATTAAGGTTTAAAGACAATAAAAGGTTACAACTAAATTAACAATTACCTCCTCCAAAACTACTTCAAGACTTTATCTTTTTTGATCTGCATTATAAAACGCAGAGATTCTGATAATGTTTTGTTTTTATCTAAAATGCCAACCGGTTCCAGCTTCTCAAGTGTGAGTTTTTTCTGTGTTTCTCTGTATATTTTTTCAGTTCAAAACTTATTAGAGGATAAACCCCTTAAGATGCACCATCTCGTTTTCACGGGGGTCCGCACACACAAAACATGTAAGTTGTCAAACATTTAAGCACATAAATAATAATAATGATAATAAATTAAACAATCAACGACACAAAACAATCAACATAGTAAGAATAACAAGGACATACTGTACACAAAAAGGCTCTCCATCCATCCATCCCAAACAACACCAACATAACATGAAAATAATGAACATAATAATGATGAATAAAATGATATAACGAACGATTAATTGATTAGTTGCTATCAGATCAATCACCCACTATTTTGACAATTGACTAGTTGATCGGTTTTGTTTTTAGGTCACAATTCTCTGATTCCAGCTTCTTAAATGTGAATATTTTCTGCTTTCTTTCCTCCTCTGACAGCAAACCAAACAACAAAACAAGACACCTGGGGACGTATATGATTATAAACTGAATATCTTTGGATTTTGGACTGTTGGTTTGACAGAACAAACAATTTGTAGACGTTGCCTTTGGGCTTGGAAATATTGTGATGGGCATTTTTCGTTGTTTTTGACATTTTATAAGACTCAACATATTTCTCAAAGTTTAGTTTGTAGAGATAAAGTAAATTATCTTTTTGTGAACAACAAATAATACATATAATTTATAAAAGAATCCAAACTCAAACTTGTTCTGTTAACTCTGTTAGTGTAAATGTCTCTGTCTTACTGCGCTGTTCTCCTTGTTGCTGTCATTAATGTCGGACAGGTCGCATTCGGTCTGGACACAGCTGTTCAAAACACGGCGAATGGCCAACATCAGCTTTACTGGAAGAGAAGACAAAACAATGGATGGACGTACCACAAATGCAACATGCTAAATAATTTCATTTTTGGCTTCCT
Source organism: Sebastolobus alascanus (assembly GCA_916701645.2). Lineage (NCBI taxonomy): Eukaryota > Metazoa > Chordata > Actinopteri > Perciformes > Sebastidae > Sebastolobus > Sebastolobus alascanus. The sequence continues at coordinate 176,742 of CAKAOJ020000171.1, forward strand.
GCCACGTACAGGCAGCACTTACTTATGTTAGTGGGCGCTGTGTGTTTGTGGGTGTGTTGGTAGAACTTCCTGGCAGCCATTGGGTTCATCTGGACGAGGGTGATGCAGCGACAGCACCACTCCGTGTCCGACTCGTTGACGGGGAAGAAGGACTTGAAGAGCAGATCCACAATGCGCTTGGAAACCGAGTGGGAGTCGACGGCCAGACGGGCCAGCAGGTGGTCCATGTTGCACACGTCCCAGAACTGCAGAGCGGTACACAAGAAACCTCTTTTCACACCTGGCATTAACTTACATCTTGTCAATGCAGTTTGGCTGAACAACATCTGGATCTGTACCAAACACTTAAATATGTCTACAGTATCAGAGGTTTATGATTGCCAATAATTGCTTGCCAATTATTTGGTGTTAACTTCCTTGTTGGATTTGCACATAAAAGTTTTTTTTACATCCGTCTAGCTACTATGTGTATTTTACAGATAGATTGTGCATTTTTTGTTCCAACAAAATGTCTTGAATGGGCTTTATTTACTCTCAACATGGGGAGTCGGCAATGTGCTTTTTGTATTTTCTTTCATTCGTTGTTGCTGTTTTTTGTACTGTTAATTTCATTGTGTTTAATTGGGAAAACAAATGAATAAATTGCCTATTAAGTGTTAAGCCAGATTGTTGTGTACTTTAAATGGCTCTATAATTCAAATAAGGCAAAGAGAAACACATTTGACAAACTGTGATAATCACAAAAGACAAAAGCAGCCCTATTAAGAGCCTGTTGGGTGCATAAAGCAAAGAGAAACGCTGCACATACGGTACCTTGGCAGCACGCACCGCCTTGACCTTGAGGAGCATGTCCAGGAAAGCTGCACGGACTTTCTCCGAGTTGTCATGAAGGCTGTATTTGAGAGTGGGCAGGAGTCTTTCCAATAGTGGATGGCTGAGGCTATTGTCCAAGACAATAGTCAGACACTGGGGAAGACATTACACAAACCACAAGTCATTAGATATCTGCTCTACTGTCTGCCAATTCTGTCTGCAGTGGCAATAATACTTACAATTTGGCATCACAAAATCTCTGGACAAGAATGCCTAATTATTGTAATTTCTAATATAACTTGACTTAATACAGACAGTTTGTTAAACATCCTGGATACGATTTGTCGACATTTTCCAGGACAGGACAGACAGAAACGTCATTTCCTACCTTGAAGACTGAGCAGCGGACATCAGGGGAGCTGGAGTCAGCCGCCAGCTCCATCAGCTTCTTCAGGAAGTCTGTGATGATCGTGGGAGGGAGAAGCTCCCAGCACTTGGCCAGGATCTTACAGACTCCCAGGGTCGCATTGGAGCGTACGGTGGGATGAGGATCATCAAGGAGGCCCTGAGGATGAGAGATGGGTGGTTGTAATGTTTATCAAAAAGGTCCAACACTGATTTTGATTATGTTTTGCTTCTTTTTAAGCTCAGTGTCTGTGTGTTGTGGACTTACAGCACCAGAAATAAAATACTGGATAAAAAAAAATATGAAAAAGGCTCTCACCATCACGGTGTCCAGCTGCTTTTGAATGGCCTCATCTATATTCTTGTTGTTCTGCTCCGGGTCGTGGACCGGGAAGGCCTCAGTGAAAAGCAAAGTGGCATTTGCGCGCACCTCAAAGTTTGGAACCTGAAGAAAATCAAACAGAAACACATCAAATTAGAATAAAATACAAAAAAAAAAAACTAGTAATGAATGCAGTTAGTAATCTGTATCCATACACTTAAAGCTTTCCAGAGAATGGGCTTGTAGAGATTACAGAGCATCTTGTCCACCTTGTTACAGCCCTTCCTTGCGTGGAAGTAGCTCATGATCTGTATACAAGGGCAAGGAGATTAAATACACAGTATACTGTATGCATGACCGAAAACGATTGGAAAAAGGCAGCTAATAACTCTACCTGTCTGACTTTGGTATGGACAGGAGACGCTCTATGAAGGAAGATCGCATTCTGCATAAAATCCTGAATGCATGAGCTCTCAATCTTCTCCAGGAAGTCCCCGCTGGCCTTCTTCCATGCTCGGAAGTAGATCTCCGGAATTTGAGGAGTCATGGTCCTGCACAGAACAATTTAGTAGTAAATAATAATAATGAAGATAAAATTGACTACTTTCAAAAACAGAATAAAGTAAGCGTCTCACTTGCTATAAAACTCCAGCTGGTTTTTGATGGTGCCGTGAATAACCCAGATGAAGTCGATGTTCCAGCTGAAAAGAAACACCAGGAATCTCTTTCCCTGCGACGACATACATATCATCATCAGGCTGACAGCTCAAAGACAAAACCACAACAATAAGAAACAAAACAGAGACTCAAACACTCACGTCATCACTTCTAACGTAATTAGGAAACAGAAAGCACTGAAGCAACAGGTCGATTATCTGCTTGCTGTCTTCGGATGTGTAGTCCAGACTCAAAAGCACATCATGGAGACTCCAGACTCTTTGGATCTCAACACCCTGACAACACAGAGAAAGTATTTAAGTTATTCAAAACAATGCAACAAAACTACTAAAACTGAAAATAGAATTTAATGATGATACAACAAAGGCCCAATACTGATTGATCTGACATATAACTGAGGACATATACTGACTGGTTTCTTCAAAATGAAGCTCTTCTGCAGAGAGATGAGGAAAGCGGTGCGACCAAACTGTTCTTTCTCCTTCAGCCCTTTCTTCCACCAGGCCTCGCACAGTGTGTGGATGTGGTGCTGCAGAGGTGCCTCCGAGACGGGCAGCGACACCAGAACATCTGCGGGAAAGACACATACATCATCATGAAGTACAAATAACCATCTACCTAAAGACACATCAATTTAGCAGAGAGGGAAATCATCAAGGACACTGACCGTGAAGCCTGTGGGCAATTTTCAGAAGGACGCTGTAGGTGTCACCATCTTGAAGGACCTTTAAGGACACAGCAGCCACTAGTGTCACGCCATCCACAACAGCCATGACATGTTTCTGAAGGAATACATAAAAAATATACATAAAAATGTCTTAGTTAAACACACATCTAAACAGCAACCGACTATCAAATTGTAAAGCCATCAAAGTTTATGTCACAACTGCATATAAACTGACTGGTAAACTCACAGGATCCGCAGCTGACTCCACTTCCATGCCCTCCTCTCTGCCCTCCTCCCAGCGCTCCGGAGGTAACTCCTGCAGGATAGCCTGAAGGAGTGAAGCCAGTTTTCCCCACAGAGTCTGTCTCTGGTCTCTGGGCATCTCCTGCACCACCTCCTCCACATCGAAAGGCTCCGCTTTGTCCTTCTGCTCAGTGACAAAGACAGGACAACTTGAAACAGAGGATGGACACACTGACCGCTACTAAAACACGCTAAATGTGTGACTGTAACAGGACTTTTCATTCCCAGTAGTAGTACATGACATATAGAAAATACATTTGTTCCACTTTTGATAACCAATTATTGAGTAAAATACCAAACCTTTGCTTACAAGTTTAAAAAGTTGCAAGCTTTTCTGTGATTCTCTGTTTATTTTCGGATGTTGCCAGTAAACAACTAATAAAATAACGTATAAATATGAAATAATAAATAGATAAACACTTAACTTTGGGTTCTGATAACATGTGTCCTATTTTGAAATGTAATAGTCGAATTAGCTAATTAAATTAAAACCAAATTAAGCATTAAACAGTTCAATGAACAGAAAATGGGATTTGCAGAAACTGTCAGATGTAATAAGATTTAAGACTAATTTCCCAAATTATATAGACTATAGACCTGTACTACAGTTGTCCACCCGTAGACTGAACCACTGACGTGTTCTTATTTATAAGGCTATTCTTGGTCTGCTTCCATCTTACCTACGGACCTACATCCTTCCGAAAAGTACGGGAAGTTACCGTCTTCGCTCCCAGGACTTAATCCTACTAACTGTCCCCAAAGTCCGTACTGAACTGGGAAAAAGGGCGTTCCAGTATGCTGCTCCCTCTTCTTGGAATCAGCTACAAAATGACCTGAAACTTGGAGAGCTGGTCTCACTGAATGTCTTTAAAGTGCTTCTAAAAAACTTGGAAACAAGCACATCTGGCTGCAGATGTTTTGAATGCTGATGAATGTTTTGACACCTTATGATTCTGTAATTTCCTCTTTGTCTTCGTTTTAAATTGTTATGTTTGTTTTATGTCTGCAACCGTGTAACTGTGCTGCTGCCTATCTTGGCCAGGACACTCTTGGAAAAGAGATTTTTAATCTCAATGAGTTTTTACTCCTGGTTAAATAAAGGTTAAATAAAAAAAAAAAACAGTTCACAGTTGCTAATATTTTTTTCACATATGTAGCATTACCCTGCATTTAGATGCCAGTTGTAGAAAATGCTAAAGCTGTTGCAGTTAAACACAACAGGTCTGCAGGTTATGAAGGTTGTGTTTTTGATTAAAGAACCGTTTTAGAGGTGTTAATTCCACTTTATGGTCATTTTGGAGGCTGTAGTTTAGTTTATTTCTCAAGTATTAGCTAAGTTTTAACGCGAGACTTCTTACTATACAAGTAACATATTAACATGAGACACATCCGGGACATTTCTGATGGCTCTGACGCTTAGTTACGTCAGGAGAAGCTACTCACATGAAGCTGGATAAAGTGAAGGAAATCCTCCAGCTTTTCCTCACAGACAGACTCTAAAAACGCCTCTCGCTTGGACATCTTTACGGTTTTCCAAGCGACGTGAAGATTCCCAGCAAACCTGCAGTGAAAAACACAGTAAAGAGTACAGCTAACGGTTAGTTTAGCTGAACTAACGTTAGCTAAAGTAACCGTTTACTGTAACCAGATCATAACAAACATGTTTAAAGTGTTATTAGTGAGCGTTAAAGCTGCTCTGTGTGTTGGTACTTACAGTATTATGAGTTATAATCATGAAAGTATAAAAATATGAACCAAAAGCTGCGTAACTTACCTTTTTAAATACACTTTAGCGAGCCAACCGCTGGATGACAGCCTCCCATAACAACAAGCAAACCCCGCGCAAAATTTGGATAAATTGCGTCATGACGTTGTGCGTCAACTTTGACGCACAACGTCATGACGCACAACGTTTGACGCACAATACGTCGTATTGTTGTCGTTCGCTTTTTCTGCCACTTGGTGGCGACAAATCACTGCTTATATATCTCACAGGCTGTGGTGGCTTCATCAGATTTATGGGTCTTTACACACATGATTTTATTTATTCTACATTAAATTTCCCTTATCGATTATTCCCCAATCCTCAGGGGAAATTAAGCTGCAAGGTAGAATCCAATGTTTTGCTCCAGGCCATTTCAGCACCAACCCACTCATAATACACAGGGAGGGAGAGCAACTCATTACTCAAGCACTTTACTTTTTGTACAAATTTGAGGTACTTTACTTGATTAATTTCTTTTTATGGTACTTTATCCTTCTACTCCACTACATTTCACATGGAAATATTGTACTTTTTACTCCACTGCATTTATAGGATAAATTTAGTTACTAGTTACTTCAGAGATTTAGATAGATAGATAGATAGATAGATAGATAGATAGATAGATAGATAGATAGATAGATAGATAGATAGTAACTTTATTGATCCTGAGGGAAATTCAAGTTTCCAGCATCACAGTTCCATAGTGCAAACATATTAGTAAAAAAACGTCACAGGTAAGTAGTACACATGTTAGTAAAACGACACAAGTAGTACAAGACACATGTAAGTAATACAGAGTATAAAACAAAATATGTAATGTGCAGAAGAACTGTTAAAAATGAATATAGTGCAGGATAAACAACTGAGATACAGGACTATTTAAAGAAAAAGTGAATGTAGTGCAGAAAGTGATATAGTGCTGGGTGATAAAATATAGGAGATATAAATATTAAGAAATGTCAGATATGGAGTATAATTCAGGAATTCAATTTACTGTATATTGATACAAAATTAATAAAATATAAATACAGTAGGCCCTATTATTATAGATGAAGCTATATAGCAGTATATAAAGGCACTATATAAAGTATTTCAAATTAGCTCCACATTAACCAGCTGCAACATTAGCTTAATACCTGCAGGTACATGGATTTATCAATGATTACAATCAATCCAATGATGTAATATAACATCATTCTGAAATGGGCCATTCTGCATAATGAGAACTTCTACTTTTGGTACTTCGAGTATATTTTGATGTTGATACTTTTGTACTATTGTGAATGCAAGACTTTTACTTGTAAAATAGTATTTCTACACTATGTTATTGCTACTTTTACTTAAGTAACTGAGTACTTCTTCCACCGCTGATAATATCATAATATCATAAATAAATAAATAAATAAATAAATAAATAAATTAAATAAATAAACAGTAAATAATAAGTGTAATAATAACAATAAGTAAATAATTCATATTCTTTGTTGCTGAACAGAAAAAACAATTTAAAAAAACAAGCGAGACCATTTTCACAAGAGAAACCATTTATTCCTCAAAACCCATGAGGCGTCATATCATTCAAATAATAACATTAAGAAGGCAAAAATTACATAGCAGGTTTTCTTTAAGGCACAGGATAGATAACAAGAAAAGTATTTAAAACCTCCAACAGTTGCGTGGCAAAACATGTACAAGCCTTTACGACGTTACAGATGTGTCATCATAACAACACGTTCTGGCAGCCCTGCTCATAAAAACGCAATAACTGTCGTCTCTGCTCATATTATTCAGTTTGTTCGACTCACGTTTGGTTTGAACATCAATCAAACTCGTATTCAAGTATCCTTCTTATTATACAGTGCTTCTTCATAGCCCTCAAATGCCCCACAGGTCTTCAGTAACATCCGATATTGCACAAAGTCCTCTAAAAATATACAGAGCAGTCATTTTATTCTTTGCATATGTGCATTCCGTGTTTGTAATCAAGCATAAAGAACAATAAGAGGTAAACAATCAAATAACACTGCATGACAAAATAAAATATCAAAGTCAAGACTGCTACCTACAGTATGTGATTGTATCTGTTCCTTTGGTTAAGAGTTTTCTCAGACGACAAAACATCATTTGTCACATTTGAACAAATGGGACAAACAGCAGGAACAATTTCGATTCCAATATCATTTCCCTGAAGGAAATATAATGCCATGAAACCCCTGCAAATTCTTACATATTAGCAACTTGATATTTACATGAAACATTGAGACAAGGCAGTTAGTGTGTTTCAACGCATTACAATATGTTACAATATCTTCCGTTAATGAAATAATGATAGGAAATGTTTGAAAAACGTCTTGCATGCTGAAATAAGTCCTGGAAACTATATGAAAAATGTACATGGTTACAACAAATTGGTGTCCCCTTATATTAATAACAAGATCACTATATTACAGCAGAGAGGTGGTTTCACTATGTGAGGAGGGAGTCTTGAATACTTCTTATGCCTTGACAAGACACGCCATCTTCACTCAGATCATACCTGCAAGAGATAACAATACAAATATATATATTAAAGCCCTAAAATAGGACGTTTATTACTTAAAGAAATCACCTCAATGCTGCGCAGGGCAAAGATAAAATACAAGTTTACCATTGTGTCAGTCCTTTTGATATATCCTCCCCACTTAAATCTACCAGCACCTGTGAACAGAAAGCAAAGACATTAAGTTTTTGGAATAGATGGTATATTTGCTGCTGGAGAACACACATAATAACAACCAGAAGTTACGTTACCTTTCCCAGAAGCCCTTTGTGTTTGGACAGGATGCTCCCTCCGTTCTTCACAGCTACATCCAGAGTTCTCCTGTGGAGCTCCACCATAGATACGCTAAACTCAAACCTGCAAACACAAAAACACACGTTTCATACAGATTTTATGACAACCAATCTACCATGGACTAATTCATCAAATAAAAACTCTTCATTTGATTAAAACATTTTCATCAATTATTATTTAGAAATATTAATGAAATATTCCACCATTATTGGAAAGGTGACAGAAGGTGCCAACCCCTTTTTTTCTATTATTATTATTACTTTTTTAATATCAGTATTTGCTCAGGCTTCCCTCTCTCCTCTCTCTCAGTATACACACACTCTTATACTCCGTGTACATTATGTAACCACCCTTAGAAACAACGTCCGGTTTGCATATTTATAATAGCTAAAGTTATAAATGATATCTTTATTTATGTTTTTTGGTTCTGTTTTGTTTTGATGTTCCTGTCTCTGTCTATTCCTATGTATTATGTACATACTGTTTATTGTGTCTCTGTTTGGTGTACTGCCAATGAAAAGAAATATTACACTCTGGATGTGCTTCCTGTTTTCATTTGGATCTTGATGTTTGAAAGCCTTTAAGAGGCCCCTGATCGTCAGTTATAAAGGTTAACAATGAAAACACAACACCAGCTATCAAATTAATATAATAATGTTATTGAGCCTGTTATTAAAACTGTAAACCTTAACAGGACATGTGAGAGAAGACCAACAGCTGCAGCACACTTCTGATATTCATGAATTCTTTTTAGATTGCAAACATGCCACTGACTAATCATGAGCATGAGATAGTGATAATATCTGAACCCACGTCTGATCATAAACAGGGTTGAGGGTCCTCTTCATCGTGCTCGTCTTCCTCCTCCCCGTCCGGCTCTTGTCAGGCAGCAGATAGAGGCGGATGAAGGGATCCGAGCCGTCTTTGGTGAAGGATATCAAGTTACTGAGGACGCACACGGGACAAAAATGGTTTCACTCACATGTTGCCAGTCACATGTTGTTTAGGTTAATGGTGCATGTTTATTCTTAAATGTGTGCAGCTCAACAGGAAGCCCCGCAGACTGAAGAAGCACTACCCACAAATTAATAACGGAGACGTGGGCCAAAAAACTAATGAGTTGTCCTTGAAAATGAGACCACCTTCAAACTAGTCTACCGTAAATCTTCCCAAAAAGCACATTTGAATGCAGGGTATGCTGGCAGCTGAAGACCTCACCGGCATGCGTGCGCCACCACAATGAGTTTGTTCCTCTGGGAGCTGTGTCGCACAGTCAGTTGGACCTCACCCAGCGGGTACTGGCTGGGGGCCGAGCCACTAGAAACACAGCAGAGTAAGTCAGTGTCACTTCCACAGACTGCAGTTAAATTATACAGCAGGGACGGATGGAGAGGTAGACAGGTAGACAGATAAAATATTCATAAAGACACATATTCCCAAAAAAGTCAAGATGACATTCTTGAGAGGCAACTGCAGAATTTAAATGACATAAATAAACTGAGAACCAATAAGATCCCTGAAATGAGGAGGAGAATAGGTGAAAAAGAACTTGGGGAACAATATCTCACTGACAGTTATAAAACAATACTGTGTCATATAAGACATTTACTTCTGCAGCTGGCGAAGCCGATGCTGGAGCTCCGAGGTGGCGAAGGGCAGGGAGATGTCCGAGGCCAGGCTCGGCGTGGACTCCTTGTGAGGAAGGTGCTTCTGGGAGCTGGACATGCAGCTGCTGAGGTTGGAGACGCTGCGGAGAGGGCTGGCCGAGTACGGCTCGCCGTCCCTGTGTTGGAGCGTGAGGGTGGAAGCGTTTGTACGTGGAGGAGGCGTGGGCGGGGGAAGCGGGGAGTCTGAGACCGACCGTCTCTGGGACGGGGTCGGGGTCGGCTGCGGCAAGCTGGACTTCCTGACCTGGACGGAGGACGGCTGGTCTGAGGATACCTGCTTCTCCAGGGACAGGATCTACAGACAGACAGGACGTTACTGGGAACTATGAATAAGAAGTACAACAAAGTACTGGAATAATATTCTGTGAAAGTTTTAGTATTTTACTTCTGTTATTTCCTGTCAAAGTACTGCAACTAAAGTGAAATACATCCAGAAAAATTAAGTTTTTTTAAAGGGGGTTTGGTTAGGTTGGTTGGCTCTGACTTGTGTAAAAACTTTATGGTCAGAGTGACTTTTCCTTTTAAATAAAGCGGTCTTTAAACTGCTGATCGTGCTGAAAAATGTCAGGTATTTTTGAGGGTATTTGAGCAGCCAAATCTGTCTTTATTTTTCTATCTTCTGGTTCCAGAATGGTCAATAAGGCTGTAAAGCAATTCCCCCTCGTTGGATATCCGTTATGAATCTTGATATGTTGGTTGTGATCCAATACAAGAAAGCTATTCCAGTGCAGGTCAATATTTTGATACAGCTGCATTCATTTTCTTATTTGATTAGTTAGTGATGATTTAATACAAGAGAATGCACTTTGTTTCAGTGTCGTGAAGGGTAATGTCATTTACTGTCTACAGTATCCTGTGTTATTCGGCGGTGACTTGACTTAGTGAGAAACAGAAAGTCAATGTTATCATGATAGATTCATTAGTATCATGTAATGAAATGAGTGAACGTTTGAGTTGGGATTTGTGACGTCGGGGGGGATTTTTTTTATTGGTGTTTCCCGTACTGATTTTTCAAACTTTAAACTTACTATCCCTTATGTGGACTGTCCAGAGGAGAAGCAAAACATTTTCATTTTTATTTCAAAAAAATTTTAAATTTTTTTTTTGGTTTTTTGGGGGAAAATTTCATCTGTGAACCCTCAAACCCAATCTTATATTTAATGGCCAAAACCCCCGAGGGAGGAGCAAGAACTTCTCATCTTTTTTTTAAGCGATAATTACATTTAAAAATTTGGGTTAAAATTTGGGGAACGCTCTTCACCTCCCGTAAACCCCCCTACACCCCAAAAGGTATATGGGTTAAACCCAAGACACGCCCAGTGCTAATGTATTTTGAAAATTTAATGTGATCGTACACTTTAAAATCTCTCCTGATTAACTGTTAACGCAAATTTTACCAAATTCTTTAAAACTCAACTTCGATTTTAGAAATAACCTGCGGCTTTCACCTCGCCTGGATTCAAGATTATTGTTTCACAAGTAATTTAAAAAGAAATTTGGGGTCAAAATCCAAATTTCATTCTATCCTGATTGAATTAAACCCTTTAAACAACCAGGTGACAAAGTTCAAGGTTTGAGCTAGAAAATGTTAAACCGTTCTTTTCACCTAATTCTGGGGTTATTGTTCATTTTTCAAGAACATTAGAAATTTTAGAGTAAAACAGCCAACTTGACAAGGGGGGCCGGGTTTCTTGTTTTGAATCAAAACAAAATTTTGTTTTTTTAACATTTTCCCTTGCTCCCCGGTTCCCCCTTAACCCAAAACCAACTAACCCGGTTTTTAGAGACACAGAGAGAGCAGTGATGCAGTCCGTCTTTACCCTCAGGGCCATCTTCAGTTTGATGGTGGAGCTCGGCCCCGAGTTCTTGAGGGGAAAGCACTGAGTCAGCGTCATGTCCTCCTCCGTCAGCAGGCCGCTCAAAGGCACCGTCAAATTACCCAGGGTGCATTTGTGCTTGTCATCTTTTACCTGTGCATTGAGAAAGATCTGCTTTAGCACGAGACAGCTACTTCTATACATCAGTGACCGTTATAAATGAGAGGTTGGGTTGTACAGATTTACCTGCAGCTCGAGCTCCTGCCTCCTGGGATTGTGAACGAAGAATGAGAAGCAATCCTCCCACAGAGGCTCCTTCGTCTTGTACCGGATCTTTACGGGCAGACAGGAAGACCTTTGTTAGTCGTTAATTAGAAGACACTTTAAAGCAGCTAATTAACAACACAATTCACCTGGAGACATGCATCAATGGTACCAGCGGTCATTAGTTGGATTTGAACTTGAATGTAGAATCCTAATATCACGAATAACATACTAATACTGTTAGCATGTTAGTATTACCTGAATATAATGTATTTTTATTGTATGATTTGGTTATTTTACTTATTTTCCCTTCATTGTTTGCATCTGATATTTTTGCGCACCTTCCATAAAGTATATTCTTTTATTTTAATTTCTCATAATCTTCTTTTCAACAGTTCTAATGTTGTTTAAAAACTCTAATCAGCTATGATATGATTTATGATTTATATGATTTTCACTATCAATTAGCCCCTTTCCCCACAAGTGACAATCTTATAACTCTGCTACAAAATGGATCTAATATAACAAACCACCACACGCTCAGTAAAACAACAACTAGGTCCACTTACAGGAAGTGTTTTTAAAGAGAAATAGCTGGTAAACACATTAAATATCAGTGAAGAAGCTCTATAGATGACACTTAATAGTGTGTTGGAGGTTATAATAACACAGTTTATTTTCTAGTACAACACTTTTCAGTTCATCTCTCTTTTAATACCACAGTCAGAGGGAGATATTGTGTAGCTCCGTGGAGAGACGGTTAAAGAATGAGATGTGCTGGCTGTTAGACATCAACACGTCTTTATGTCTAAGAATGTGAGATTTATTCTGGTAAATATAACTGCTGTATTCAGATACTAACTTAAAGATTGTGTTTTAATCATGTCAATCTGATCAAGTCTTTACTCACTGGAAGGATAAAGGTCTGATAACATTTGCAGACTTACATACATAATTAATCACTTTGCTTCTTATATTACCATATTATACAGCTATACTACTATTATACTATTACATTACACTACTGTATCATACACTATAATAAACATTACTATATTCAGTACTTTTGCACTATTTGCTCTACCATTGGCACACTGTCAATCCACTGCTGTACTTATGTTATCTTATTTTTATTTTATTTTAGAGTGAGAAAACTTTATTTTAGAGTTTTGGAGTGAGGCGTTGGAGAGGATCCATTTAAGTTCAATTAACGCCAGGCTGCAGTTGATTCAGTTCAAAGTCATGTATAGACGACATTATTCCAAAGTAAAGATGAACAACATGTATCCTAACGAATCGGATATCTGTGACAGGTGTAATCCCTCAAAAGGTACTCTTGGTCAAACTTTCTGGTTTTGTTCAGAACAGAATGGACGGCCACCAGCGCTCCTTGTTTTCTAGATGGCTGAGGGAACTAGTCTCAGGGATTCACCTCGAGAGGCTTCGAAGCAACACACATGGTTTTACAGAAAGATTTGAGTGTTTTTGGGGCCCAATTATTAGACACCTTGACTCCCCCGACTGTGAGCTGAAGTCTCTACTGCGTGACATCCAGTCTGGCTGTTCTTTCCCTGATATGACATAGACGGAAATGTGATTGTATCTTTGTCTGTCTAGTCTTTTTTTTTATTAATTTTATTTGTTATTTTTCATTATTTGTATGTAGGGTTGGTATGTTTGAGTCTGTCTGTAGATGTTACCTTTTTGTTTGTGATGAAAATTAAAAAAAGAAATTAAAAGAATAAAAAATAATTGGAAGATAGTGAAGAAAATCACCTCCAGAGGTTAAGTTTTTCTTCTCATAATGAAATGAAAGGACAAAGTGTGACAGTACTAGTGGATGCTTACCTTGCTCTCAAGTGTTTTGGGTCCAACAGTGAACTGGACATAAGGACAGGGTTCGCTGCTGCTCTTCTTTGCAGACTGTTAGAGAATCAGAGAGAGAGGCGTTAGCTGATTCTCCTCACCGTAACACACAATGCATCAGCAACGGACAACATAATCACACTCAAACTCAAACATTAGCTTGTCGTGACTCCGAATCAAGCACACAATGGTGAAAGAGCCTGTAGTTCAGAAGGGGAGGAACGGGCTGCAGGCAGAGAGGCTACCAAGGAGACTGCCAGGCTTTGTCTCCGCTGCTTTCTAAATTTAGCATGCTGGGTTTTGACAGCTAAGTATTATTCAGCGTTCCTTTCAGAATAATAATACCCCACATATGTGCGAGCCAGGGGGGAAAGTCTTAACTTACTTGTTAAACACGTCCTTTCTCTTGAGGATGGTGCTTAAATTTGACATCTATTTCTCACCAGCGTTAGAATTAAGCTCCAGCTGAACTGAGAAGGCACTTAGCACAAAAAACTGAAATACAACTTAAAGTAATAAATGTAGAAATGCTGGCCTGACGAGCACGAGTTCCTGCTCCATACCATAAGTTCCAACATCACCTTCTTGTTAAGCTAACACAGGCTGAGCTGCTGCTCTGCAGGTTTGCTGTTGAAAACCTTCGACCCGATTCTCTTTCACAGTGCAAGAAGAATGAGCACATGTTGGACGGGCAGGAGAAAGACAATATCTCTTCTAATATGAAAGCTCCAAAAGTGGCCACAGTTTCAATCAACCACAAAGATTGAAGACAGAATAGGACAGATTGAAATAACAGAAGTGCAATATTAGACTTTTACATGCAAGATCACGAGTTAGGAAAGGTGGAAAATCCTGTATCATTACAAACAAGAAGAAAAGAGTGCACAGCAGACAATGCAACCATCTTCATGCACATTTAAAAATAAAATCTGCTTGTTTGATAATCATCACAATCACATGACGCCGGATGGTGCACAAAGACAGATAACACGGATGAGACGCAGGGTGTGATCTGTTCATGCAAACCATTTTTCCCACGTTACCTTCAGGGCCTTAAAGACTGAGACTTGCTTCAACCCGTCATAGGTGAAATCTGACAGGTTGCTCTTTAAGCCACACAGAGATTTGGGGGAGAAAATCACACCCACAGTTAGTAGGACGGGCGTGGTTTGGTATGGTTTAGAGAGGACATGAGGACAAACCCAGAAAAACATGTTGAAATGAGCCCAAACATGGATGATATGAGTGAAAATAGATAGAAAGCAGCATGAGGGCTGATATGTTGGCACTGCAGAGAGCTAACAATGAAAACACAGGTCAGAATAATGAGGGTGTTTCCTTCAGGGACGATCCGTAGACAGTACAGGCTTTCTGTGTCCGAGCAGCTGCAAATTAATTGGCTCACTAATGCAGACAGAGATCATGAAGCGCTCTGCCAGAGAGCCTTTTGTGCTGCAGATATTTTATATTTCAGCCTTGAACGAACCATCTGATTTAGCGGAATATGCATCTGACTAACAAGCTGGCGTAGCCGAGTCCTCTGTTCTGAAATGTCTGCTTTATGTTAATGGTTATTGGGCACTCGGGGTAATTTTCATCAGACATTACAATAAAACCGTGCAGCTAGCACATGCTTTAAGATGCAGGTTTTTACTGTTCAACCCACGTCATTGCACACCGCTAATGCTGACACTATCGGGATGCAAACGCAACGAGGGACTCACAAATTTTGCTCTATTCTCTGACGTATTGCTCTCACAAAAGACTAGACCCGACGCTCTTCTCTCACTCAAGTTCCCGCAGCCTAAGCTGCCTGTGAAGACGCTCTTGGGTGAAGAGGAAAGAGAAAAAGGTGGAGTTATGAGGACTGAGATGACTGAAATAAAGTGTTATTTTGTAACTGATGGTTCTTTACAGGTTACTGGTGCAACATCTGATGCAATGAAAGCTTTCAAATCATATTAGACACATTAGGTACAAGAGTCCTGAGAAGTTTCAACTTTCACAGCTACAGAAATATTGACATAAGACAGAATCCCTGCGGTGTAGTGACCTGATCATTAAAACTTGTTAAAAACATATTGACCCGTTCGGAGCTGGAGGCTTCATCCATTAGAACCAGTTGTTTCTTTTATTGCTGTGTTAGTAGTAGCTAAGATGATGAGGGAAATGATAAACAACCTGTCCTGGTTGTGAGGTTCACCTGGAGGTCAGTGAAAACCAAATTCCAAAATACATAGAAAGCACAAAGCATTATGGGAACACACTGACCAATAATCCTTATTTAAACAAGTGTGCAACACTGGTATCTCTTACTAAACTGGTTCAGAGTTGCTAAATGTGGTGTGTGTGTGTTCTGGGTGGGAAACAAGAAGCCTTGGCTGTGTCTGAAATCATTCACGACTCCCTCCTCACTATCCAGGGAGTTCTACAGTATGTAGAGGACTATATAGTGGACTCATCGGCAAAATGAAAGAACACTTTTGGACCCTAATCAGGTCAATTAAAAGATGCCAGATCAACGTCGGCTGGTAGACCATCCATAATAAATACCGACAGGCGTTTTTTGTGATATTGTACTCTATTTAGTTGAGTTGCCTCTTAGTGAAATGCTCTGAGTGAATTTAAGTTCCTCCTGGTAAACAGTGAAGCAGCGTATATATGTCTAGGGCTTTTATTGTGAAAGGTAAGAACCCAAGGTGCAAAGCGGCCGTTCAAAAGCTGAATTATAGTATTTCAATCAGGAGAGACCCAGTATCGATTGTACCATAATTTATTACATGATGCATGATGAGAAGAATATTGCAAATTTTTTGGCGCTTTAGACTCTATCGTGACGTAGTATATAAAAGGGGGTATTGATGCCGTGATGAAATTAGGTATATTCCCCCCTTGGAGTCTAGACACTGGTGGTGGTGGTGAAGGGAGTTACTGAAGATCCAATGAAGGGATGTGGAGCAGGCCTGGGCTCTGAATATGATGAAGACTGGAGGTGATGGGTGGAGGCGGGTTGCATCGAGCCGCTCTGAATGGAACTGACGCAGCAGAGAGAACAGTTTTAAAATTGATTGCAACGATATGATTGGCTCAGAGCGAGCGTGGCAGAATCTGTTTGGTTATTAAGAATGAACCACCCACAGTCAGCTGATAGAGTAGGAGCCAGTAGAGAGAGAGAGAGACAGAAAGGTTATGAATGAAAGAGTGTAAAGAGGGTCTTCCTGTCTGAACTTTCGCATAAGCTTCATATAAAGTATACAGTCAGACACAAAGGTAGTAGGCCGACGTTATGGGTTTCATTTTGCAAGATACCGGTAGATTAATTAGGCAGTATTAGCCGACGTTTTGTGAGTATTCAGTTTGCATAACATTAGCTAGCTTATCTTTGTTTGGATGATTGTGTAGTTGGCATCTGGCTGGTAGATCTGAAGGTCATTTATATACCTGTTAACTGTTAATTGGACATCGGCCTGACCATAATGTGTGCCAAACTGTCAAGATCCTCCTAATTCATAAAGATCGATGTCATAAACTCACTTCAGTTTTATAATATATGATCCCTCTGCCTCCGTCAGCTTCTCTTTATCTTGATGTTTGTCTTTCACACATACGTTATACATTTCTGATGATAAACGATTGGCAGATGACAGATGAATAGACCGGTGACAGATAATGACAGTCTACCGTAGCTCTACCGTACACTGTTAAATATTGTCCTGTAGATTAACAGTAAAATACTGGCAGCAGGGTTGCCAGTAGTCTACTGTTTTTTTTCTACAGTTGGCTTACTGTAAATGTAATTTGATTACTGTTATAATACAATGTACTAAAACACTGTATAGTGCTGTATTTTATTGAATGTAGTGGCAGCAGGGTAGCCACTACAATATTGTTTTTCTACATTAGCAATGGAATTTCACCATAAGCCCAAATACAGTAGTCATTTTTGTAAATAGAGTGTATTACTGGCAGTACTGCCTTTTCTGAGACCTTGAATAGCAATTTTAATGTGATATCCTAAACAACATATATGGATGATTTTGTTAACTACCGTAGCGCCGTACGCTACCCTCCAAAAATGTTCCCATTCCCTGCGTAGCGTATTTTCCTAAATGAATAAATACAATACGTCTGTCATTTTTCCTTCAGTGTAATGCATGATGGTATATAGTCTCTGTTTAGTCACCATCGTTGTCCACTAATTTTCACAATGCATTGCGAGTCCACTGTCTAAGGTATAATAATTATCAATATACATTCACTACAAAGTGGTAAACTCACTATATAGTGAGTAGTGAGTGATTTCGGACACAGCCCTCGTGCTATATTTGACCACAAGCTGCTGTATAGCATCAGAATAAAGGTAACACTGCAGTATCTTACAGGCAGATTCTTCGCCGTGTCCAGAAAGACGACCAGCAGCGCTGACGACAGTCCGTCATTGGCCAGACTCCTGTCTGCTCGCACACTTCTCAGCACCTGATTGGACAGGAAAGACAGAAGAAGAGAAGTCACCACAGAGAAAGATGACAGACTGTTAAAGCAAAGAAAAGTGTATGTGTTTCAGAGTTGTACCTGGTCCAATTTGTCAGGAGTGGAGAGCAGAGACAGCCACTCCAGTTTTAAGTGGAGTTTTCCAGTCGGAGCTTCTTCCAGGTCGAACCACTGAGATAGAGTTACAAAACAAAACGTCATTGAAGGAACCAAACTATTGATTACTGGCTAAAGAATTACCTTAAAAACCTCCTTTAAGACGTATAATGTATAAACTCTAAACAAATTAAAGGGACAGTTTGTAACTTCTTACACGTATAACTCACTGCAGGTGATTGTTTTACCTCATCAACCTTCTGTTCCTTGTGCAGCTCAGTCATATCGATCATCAGACTGTGAATAATGACAAATAATAATGACTAAAACAGTAAGCAGAGAAATCACACTGATTAATCTGAGCAGAGCTATCGATCGGCTGCTTCGGGTTGTCAGAGCTCGGTGTAGTGTTACAGCCTCGGGCCACAATCAATTGACTTTGCCCTTGAGCTATAAGAGTGGGATAACACCTCTTCTTTACCTTAACTGATGTCTACTAGCACAGACACTTTCATCACACCGTCCCCTCCGGTCTCTGTGTTTAGGACACTACGGGCCTCATGCAGGAGGTGATATACTAACGGATTTCCTCTAATAATTGTTTGTATCCACGATTCTGACCCATTGATGTCTGGGTGTTTTCTGATTTTTGCTCTTCTCTAAGATAAGAGAACATTTTACGAGTGGTAGAGAGCACTCGTCTTACCAAGATAAGAAAAAACATCTTGTTTTCACAGTCCACAGATTGTTTGTCCAACGCAAAGAAACACAAGTTTTAAATTTGAGGAACATAGAAAATTAGATTATTATTTCTATTTGTAGGCTAAAGAAACACTATTAGTCCATTGATGATAATTTAGACTATAACAACCCTCGGATGATACTGCGTGAGTTTAGCTTCTCAATGGCGTACATACTGCTCTTTGATGCTTTTTGATTTTCCTGTAAACACCAGTACTGATGTTCTGGAAAATAACATGTTTACTTTATATAACCTCTTATCATTCCACCCCCTTTTTTAGGAAGGGTGGTGGTCGGGGACAGGGGATGTTCAGGGGGAGATAAAAAGTCAACAGTAGATGTCACATAGAAGTGGTGTACATCATCAGAAAGCTGGGAACCTGGAGATTAATTTGAGATGCAGCTCAGCTCTGTGTGTCAAGTCGTTCTTTGTGATGTCCATCCCCATTCTCTATTATATATCATAAATTGTTGCAGCAATCTTTTGGGTTGATACCATTTGTTACACAGATTTGGTGCTCAAGAATTGATAAAAAATGATCAATAATCCCTCCAAAATACCACATTAAGACACCAAGACCTTGGGGAACACCATAGAAAAAGACATGCTGTGATTTGGGATCAAAAACTTTTGACATTTGGGGATTGGACATATTGGATGGCGAGCACTTGTGTTGTGTAAATTGCTCAGAAACCCCCTTATTGTCAATCTAGCTAGGAAAGCCATCCATCCTCTGAATGCTCTCGGTCTCTAGTCTGATCCATCCATCCTCTGAATGCTCTAGGTCTCTAGTTTGATCCATCCATCCTCTGAATGCTCTAGGTCTCTAGTTTGATCCATCCATCCTCGGAATGTTCTAGGTCTCTAGTTTGATCCATCCATCCTCTGAATGCTCTAGGTCTCTAGTTTGATCCATCCATCCTCTGAATGCTCTAGGTCTCTAGTTTGATCCATCCATCCTCTGAATGCTCTAGGTCTCTAGTTTGATCCATCCATCCTCTGAATGCTCTAGGTCTCTAGTTTGATCCATCCATCCTCTGAATGCTCTAGGTCTCTAGTTTGATCCATCCATCCTCTGAATGCTCTAGGTCTCTAGTTAGATCCATCCATCCTCTGAATGCTCTAGGTCTCTAGTTTGATCCATCCATCCTCTGAATGCTCTAGGTCTCTAGTTTGATCCATCCATCCTCTGAATGCTCTAGGTCTCTAGTTTGTGG
Organism: Sebastolobus alascanus; assembly: GCA_916701645.2. Lineage (NCBI taxonomy): Eukaryota > Metazoa > Chordata > Actinopteri > Perciformes > Sebastidae > Sebastolobus > Sebastolobus alascanus. The sequence goes on from CAKAOJ020000171.1 coordinate 196,688, forward strand.
CTGTAAAGTTTCATGAGGCTGTGATTATCCTAGAGGTCACCACAGGTCATTTTATACAGTGAGGTCAATGAAATGTCTCCTATGGGGACTAACATCATCACACATGAATACAGTTGGGCTCATTGGATCCACCAGAGTCTCAGCTTTACAGTGATACACAATTGATGTAATTCCAAGACTGTTTAGGGACCCCAGGATGCAGAAATGTGAAACTCACCTTCCCAGGAAATCATCTTTGTCAGGATCCTCGTCAAACAGCTCAATCTCCAGGTGTTGACCTGAGTGCTCGTACACCAAAGCCTGATGAAGACAAGGACACGTTGAGGCTTGTTCAACAGACAGATAACCTACAGTATGTTGATGCAGGTTGGGAGAATACACTCCTTTTCATTGTTAACAAACGATCGTAATACTCAAACTACACTGTTAGAAACGTTCCCTACTCCAGGAGACGTCCCAAACTTGTCACCTCGTAAACTTCGTTCCATTTGGGGTGAAGCGTCTCCTTCACCGCCTTGCTCTGGAACAGCTGGTTGCCGATCTGCAGGACGCCGTACGGGTCAGACTTGCCCTTGATCAGCCCTCCCAGAAATGTGTCCTTCCCTTCCAGATCCTGAGCCTCCAAGAAGTGAATCCTCAGGACTCCCTGTGGAGACACGCAGAGCGTTAAGGGGAGCAGCTCTGAAATAGCAGCTTCTGACACTTCGAGGCCACAGTGGAGTTAATAGGATGTGATGTTACCTACTGCGTATCATGAGGCAACACTAGAGAAAACTGGGGCTTATTACCAAGGTTAGGTAGACACCAAATATCTCTAATGGTGTTATTTATTATTTACTTTTTATTTAATTTAAATTACAGTTAATGATTGTAAGAGCTAGAGACAATCTGTATGGTACCAGGTATTGTACATCATGATGAAATGTGATAATTACATCAATATCTGTTTACATGCAAACTTGAAATGTAGTACTGTAATTTTAATTACTTTTTTCTATAAATAATGGCGAGGAAAAACTGTCATGTCCAAATGACATTTTTTCTGCAGTTTGTTCCCTTTTAAAGGGATAAAACAGTATATTTCCATTGGTCTCTGTATGGCATTTTTTAACTACATACTGAAGATACTGCAAATGTTTATATTATATTATATATTTCTATCAGGGCTGTCAAAGTTAACGTGATAATAACGCGTTAACGCAAATTCGTTTTAACAACACAAATTTCTTTAACGCATTAATACATCTTGCAATTTTTAGTTTTTTTTTTTAAAGCTAGAGTGAAGATCCTGGTATCATATGAAACTGAAAAAACCTGATGAATCCATCGGTACCAACCAGGTCAGATTAGCTTGTAGTGAAGGAGGTTAAATAACGCTCCAAATTTACGCTAAATTTTGGCGAGGAAAAGCTGTCATGTCCATTTTCAAAGGGGTCCCTTGACCTCTGACCTCCAGATCAGTGAATGTAAATGGGCTCTATGGGTACCCACGAGTCTCCCCTTTACAGACATGCCCACTTTATGATAATCACATGCAGTTTGGGGCAAGTCATAGTGAAGTCAGCACACTGACACACTGACAGCTGTTGTTGCCTGTTGGGCTGCAGTTTGCCATGTTATGATCTGAGCATATTGTTTTATGCTAAATGCAGAACCTGTGAGGGTTTCTGGACAATATCTGTCATTGTTCTGTGTTGTTAACTGATTTACAATAATAAATATATACATACATTTACATAAAGCAGCATATTTGTCCACTCCCATGTTGATAAGAGTATTGAATACTGGACAAATCTCCCTTTAAGGTACATTTTGAACAGATAAAAAATGTGCGGTTATATATATATATATATATATATAAATATATAAAGTGTCCATTCCAGTAAGGCTGCAATTATTTTCATTGTCAATTAATGTTAATCCTTTATTCAATTAAGCAATTTATTGTTTAGTCCATGAAATAGTCCAAAAAATGCCCAAACTGTTTGTTTTGAGTCTAAAACACAAAGTGGTTTCATTAATTTTTAATCATTTCTGTAGTAATATAGAACAGAGAAAAGCAGCAAATGCTTGCATTTTAAAATGTGACATTGTTGCCTGACTGAAACGATAAATGGATTATCAACATTGTTTTTGATTAATTTCCCATCAGATTTTTCAATCCACTAATCTATTGATCATCTTGTGAAGTTCATGACATTCAACTCAGATCGGCAGAATCACTATAAAAAGTGCTAAGGCATACAGTAATTATAGCCTAAAATATCTCAAAATAATATCTCCTCAACAAGGATGCTGCTTGCAGTGCACTGAAGTGTTTATCTTGTTGCCATGGATACAGGTCAGTTATACAGCCTTGACATGCTTTTTTGCTGCTTTGGCTTTTTTTCATTCTGTTTTAATGCTGCGAGTTACCTACAAAACCTTGATAATTACTTTCTTTTATTGCAGAAAGAATCACGAAACACACACAGAACCCGTGAGATTTGACTATCAAGGACTTTCAGCTACTAACCATGAATTCCCTGATGAAGCAGTGAGCTTATGAGCTAACCCAAACAGTTAGAAGAGGCGCTCGTTTAATGGCATCTTCAAGCTGAATTAGTACCTTTGGCATGGGGAAGCGTAGCTTGGCCAGCTCCACGTCCCCGACCAGTGGGATGGTGATACGATTGGGTAAAACCAGGTAGCTGTAGATGATGTCTTGAATCAGATTGTCAGAGAAACCACTGTACAGACAGGAGGGGGGGGATGAGAGAAAAGAAGATAAACAGAATCAAGCGATGAATTATTTAATAGACAGTAAGGGTGCCCTTGGGTTATAAATATTCTCCTTTAATCTCAGCTTAGTACAGTGCATTTCTGATTTACATCTGAGAAGATAGTAGGAAAACTGGAGTCGGTTCAAGCATGCTGGTGCTGCAAGCCAACAACCGTCTGAATGTCTATCTGATCCACTAATGACTCAACGCTTCGTGACAACAACAATGACAATGAGGGCAGAGAATGCATTAGTGCCAGGCTTTCATTTATTCATTTAGCCGCTGCGGCGCAGCTGGAAAAACTTTGGAATTACAGTGAAAATTCATCATCCGGTGTTATTGCTCAGATTGTCCCTCCGAGAAAAACAGATGTGATTACGGCACAGCTGTCCATAGATCATGTTGTGGATGTCCTAATCAAAGGTTTTCGTAAACAGGAAGTCATCCTGTAATTCTCCGGAGTGATAAATCTGAAAAACGGGCGGCGGGAAACGCTTAAGTGCTGCGATGTGAGCTCCAACGACGTGGTCAGCTGACAAGTATCCTAATAAATCAGACTTTTACTAATAACCCTGATGTACCGATCCCATGGGCCTTCTAGTTGTCCACTAGTGTAGCAGCTTACAGTAGCTAGGTGACAGTCTCTGTGTAATTAGTGTTATAAATTAAGGGAACTCCTCCACTCGGTGTCTTGTTGAATTACGCCCACGGTGCTTACAAGGGGCTCAATCAAAAGGTGTCATTTTGGGGCGTCCCATGTAAGGCTGAGTCCGTATGTCATCCCCTCTCTCTCCCCCTTTCATAACTATCACTGTCTCTATGAGTAAAGGCATAAAAGGCCAAAAATAATAATAAAAAAACGGTGTCATGTTGCAAACCAACTGCTCTGCAAAGTCAAAAAGCAGTAACTGTGTGTTCGCTGCACAAAGTTGAGTTAAAACTTTTTGACATCTGTTTTATCATATAAAAATTAATAAGGAATAGAAATATTTTTGGGGGGCAAAAAGCATGTAGAATTAGCAAAAACTAGAAGTAAAACCAAACTGCAGTGACAGCCGGAGTCCTGTTTCCTATAACTGAAAAACCCATTTTGATGCTCCAACATCTCAGGAACTGACTTTGTTAAACCACACAAATAAGGTAGGTTTTCTTATCGTACTACAGTATATCTAGTATTTGGGCTCATGATGGGGCTGCTGTTTTAGCAATAGATTCCATTATATTTTAGGAATAAAACAGTCGTCCCATAAGCTCAAATGCTCAATATAGTATGATAAGAAAATGTCTGTATCTCAGAAACTAGAAAAGAGCACAATCAAGCATTTGGTATCTATGAACTCAAAACAAGTTGAATATCAAAGATATGTACACAAATATGCAGTGTAAAAAATATTTCATATGGACACAATGTTAGCGTTTTTTTCTCATTTTCAAAAGTCCTGACTTTGACTCTTAATAAAAGTGTGATTATTCATGTGATCTAAAAATGTAGATTCTGGCCAAAAGTATGTCCAAACCAAATTTCAAGACTCTTAACCAATCAGAACAAATGTTTTGGCATTTTTCCTCATCATACTAAATATAGTCTTTGGGCACAAATTGCTACCTTTAAATCTTAAATGTATTAAATTAAAGATGAATTCATTAAACTAGCTCATTAGTTTAAGAGAACATGAAAGCTGAAGAACTTTATTGTAGATTCTGCAGTTTCCCAACGCCATGTAGGTTGTTCAAACATCAAATGCAGTATAATGTTTAAGGTTTTACAAGTTATATATCTGTTACAAAGTAGTTCAGACCCTTCAAACTCCAAACCCTTTTCTCTCAACTTCACCGTTTCTCTGCTGCTCTCTGCCTTTGTGAAGCAGTGTATAAATGTATTCCTACAGTATGATTATTAGGCTCACAGCTGCTCTACAACACCCACCAGTTCCTCTCTGCCCTCCGCTCCAACAGCAAACAGGTCAAAGCACAGCTGACCCGACGTACAGCAGCAAACACGGGTCGACTAACACCAACTGATCCCTCGGAGACAAAGTCCATCAGCAAACACTGAGCTTTATTATGTAAACAGGCTTGTTTTCCAGCCCCAAGATATACATACATACATATCCAAATACTAACTACACATGACTGAAATACTAAGTAAGGGATAATGACTAGTTTTGAGATGTCAAGCAACCCAGGTGTCAGAAATTTATAACTAGCCAGCAGCTATCTCACAAGAAGTAGTTCTTAGTAGTACAGTCGATACTAGTTTTATTAATGTCATAAAGATAATTTACAGTATCAGTATTTGTAATGAGTCATCATAACCTCAGACATGATGAGACTTATTTCAATAGTCAAGTGACGATTTCTGAGGCTCCTTCAGGACCGTCCTGCAAAACCAGTTATAATTCTAGTTGTTGTTTTCTCGTTTCTGCCACTTTGGATTTAATCTAATAAACTATCAAAAGGTAACAGACCATACAGCTCCCGGTTAGCGGCACAAACACACCGATGGCTAACATAAACTACAGGCAGACGCCACACTCACTCAGTTTCTGCAGTCTGGTCAAATTTTGCGACTCTTGCCCTGCTGTTAGTTCTTGTTTTAATAACTGATGACTGTAAATATAGATTGCATGGACTCACTATTAGAGGTGAAATGCTGACCCATAGTAGATCTTACACATTGCACCTTTAAAGACTTCCTTTGCTCCTCTCAAACAGCCCCGAAGCATCACACACACCATCTGCTCTGAAATAAACTCAATTAAGCCGTCTGTGTTTGTGTCTGGAGTCAGGAGAAACATTCACTTGATCAATCCTCAGCTTATTCTCCAATGAAGCGGCAGAGCGCAGCTCTTCTCTGAGAGCCGATTAGAGACGTTATGATTCTCTGGTGGGAGACCGATCAGAGACGGAGCTTTTCTCCAGCCGGGAGCTGAGTGAGAGTGTGAAGGGATTCCTGCTGCATCGGCGCTTATTGCTGCATTTCTGTTGCTCCCCTGGCGTAAACACTGGAACATCCCACGCACCTGCTTGTGTGTGTGTGTGTGTGCACGCAAAGTAAGAAAAGTGGGACCGTTTATTCATTCATTTTAGGACAAGAGTGCTGACTGCAGACAAACTTTATAATATACAGTACGTCCAGTACGGGACTGTGTGTTTTACTGTCTAGTGAGCCACGTCAAAGACTCATTTATATCCTCCTTTGACAGACAGTAATGCTTTTAGCTGCTAGCGTGTACTTTATTAGGTTTTTTGTACCCGAGTCTGTGTGTCTACGTCTCTGTGTGTTCTGTGTTTTAGCTGCAAGATAAATTTCCTCTCAGGGACGATAAAGTTTAATCAATAAAGTTGAAGTTGAGGCTCTAGAGATGCCAACACCTTTCTGTCGATCCATCACTTTGGTTCAGACTAAAACTCTCCACAACTATTGGATGGATTGCCATGAAATTCAGAGATTCATGATGAACTGTATTAACTTTGGTGATCCTCTGACTTTTCATACAGCGCCATCATCAGGTCATTTCATTTGTCCAATACTTTGGTTTATGACCAAATACCTGCAAAACTAATGACATTCCTATCAGCTCTCCTAAATGTTAGTATGCTATCACGCTAACCAAATATGGTGAACATGCTAAACATTGTACCAAATTAGCATGTTAGCATTGTCACTGTAAGCTAAGATGACCAGATCCCAACAAACCAAATGTGGGACAATGTGGGACAATGTGGGACAATGTGGGACACGTTACCAAGGCTGAGAGGTCGTCTACAGTTTAGATATAATATTTATCTTTAATAATAAACATTTCTATTCTGCTTCTTATCTTGTAACATCTCTCTGCTTTGATGCATCCAGAGATCAGCACGTCTCCTTTTGATCCGCACGTTTCTTGTGAGACTCACATGAACTGTGCATGTGCTTGTAAATACTTATAAGTAGTTTCACAGTCTTTGTTGTAGCTGCTCTTCCTTTTCTTTGTGGTAGTTTCCATCATATTCCTCCTAAATCTGCAGAGCTTGTGACTTTGCTGTGACTCGCAATTTTCGTTCCAAATCTCATACTTTTCCATTTTCCTTTTAGTACGTACTGCAGCTGCCCTTACAGCAAGTACTGCATCGGAACATTGAACTTTGACTCTCTTTTTTATATATCCACTGCAGAAAAGCATTGCTGGCTTGCATACTGCAAAATGCGACCGGATGTAGTAGGACATCCTGGTATTTTTGGCATGCTGCATCTGACCTACTATATATTGGGACATACTAAACCTCTTTCTGGCATACTGAAGAGTGTGGTAGTATAAGTATTGAGACGCACAGATAGTCTTGTTTTGATTCTGATTCTAAAACCAACTCAACAGCGATGACACGTCACAACAAGTAAGACATTATTGGTTGCATAATGATAATAATAACAGGTTTAGGAGAGACACACTGGGAGGCAGCTGATGCTGTTTGTCTGTCTGCTGCTGCATTCAAAGAACTCTGTCGCTGCAGCTACGATTTCCCCATCTGAGCCTCTCCTAGGAGCTGCTAATCCCTCTCGTTCTGCACGTGCCCCCCCCCCTTCCTCCACAACCAACACACCCACACACACATATATTGGATTGCACAAGCCACACGGATCCATTTCCCCCCCACAAAGGACTCAACAGAAGCGCTGACGTAGACCGTCCACTGCCTGTGCCAACATGTCCGTCCACATCAGCAGAGTATATGACAAGCAACTGTAATCCAGGAATATCACATGCAGCATTCATGCGTGTCACTTTATTTTGGGGTGTAAATAATGTACGAACCACTCAAGACAGCAGCGAGTAATTGTGTTGGGCTGTTAACATCTCTTAATCGACTCTCTGCTCAGCACACACAACTACCCCGAGGGAGAAAGACACTTAATATAAGCGAGACAAACTAAGCAAGAATCAGCAAACAAGATGCACATTTCCTCATCTGACCAGTTTGAGCCCAGTTAGATCATTAATCTGTTATTTTAATCTGCTTATTCACAGTAACGTGAGCATGTAAACGTACTGCGGGTCACACAAATTTAAATAAATATTCTTGAGCTCAGTGTTTGCTTGCAAAAAGACAAGTTTAACTACATCATCTCAGTCTGGTCAAGCTCTTAATCCCAACAGTAACAAGGACAAGGACAAGGACACCCCCGACATCCAGCGGGTAAAAAACACATTAGCAGAAAATACTGTCAGTACATTTGGTGGAATTTATCTTCTCATACTGGACAGGACAGAATCCTGGGAAAATACTAGGGGTGGGAAAAAAAAGTCGATTCACCTACAGTATGTATCACTATTTCTTTTACGATTTTGAAATATTTTTAATACCAGAATCGATATATTTGCTTCCTCTTAGTCTATGTGGAGGTAGAAGGAAGTTACAGCTCTTATTGTTGCAGTCTGAGTAACGTGACGTCATATCCGTTCAGTATCCGTCAACCAAAACAAACCTCAGCCGGCTGCAGCGAGGAAGTATAAAACGTTGGAGGGTCTGCGTGGATACGACCTGCACCCTCTTATTTTAAATCCAAAGTGGTAAACACTACACATCCAGTAAAGGATGGAAACACTTTGGGTTTCACACATTGCAGGAAAAGCAGAGCTAGACATCACGGCTAAAGCTGCATGCTAACTCTGTCACTGACAGGAAACGTTATCGTATCGCGGTAACGTGCGGTCCAGCCGGCCGTCGCTCTCGTCTCCGTGGTCAAATGGGCCGACGCTACAACTGTAGAGCACCCATATACTGACATTTCTGTTAAATGCATTGAAACGGCCCCGATGGAGCTGACCATGGATGGATAAAGAGAAGGAGCTGACGGGAGAGCTAGAGACGGCCTTGGAGAAGTTACAGGAAGTAGACACGTGGGACTACGTCCGCTTTTCAAAATAAGGTGTTAACAAAGGGAACTGTATATACAAAATACATCTATGGAAATAAGATTGATTGGATTATATTCACCAGAAGTATAAAACATTGCATGTACCTTATAAATTAAATAGAAAATACCACTAATCTGTGAGGGAAATGTATTTATTCTTTGATTTTTGGGTTGTTAGAAAAAAATTTAAGAATAATTCCTGACCATGATCCTGATATATTTGACTTCAGGAAATCTCTGACTACATACATGCTGAAAATCAAACATTTATACTGTATAAATTTAGATATTTACTAAAAAAAGTCCCTAGAAGTGTATGATTCAACTTTTTCCCTTCATGGTGTAGTGGTAAAAAAAGTTAACAAAAATCACAATAAATGATAATATCGAATCGCAATACATATCTAATCGGCACTCAAGTATCGTGGTAGTATTGAATCTGGAGATAGGTGAATCGTCCCAGCACTAGAAAATACACCCATAAAGTCCAGTGAAATCCCCCCCCAAGAATGTCTTTTCAGTATCGGGTGCATAATAAATTATTGTTCTTTGAAACTTCATAATCTGAACTCCAAAGTCATTCATAACTGAATCTTATGTTGTTCCTAAATCCACTGAAATGCCAAAATTAAATTCCATGGTCGCACTTCTACAGTACTACATGAGTGATTAATGGCATGGAAAGTTTCCTGAAACCAAACACTGCAAACCTCCTACTTGTTCTGAAAGTCAACGTTCATTTCACTTTATCTCACTGACCCACGAAGACATTCTTGGTAAGCAAGAAGATCAAGTTTGAGCTGACTTACTTGAGTCCAGGAATGTCAAGTATATTGGTGAGGCCCGTCCAGTTTATGTCCAGAAGCTACAGGAAGAAAGGAAAGAAAGGAGAATATATAAGTTGAGCAGGACGTGTAGACGGTGTGAATGACTTTAAATTGATCCAAACACTTAACTGTATTGTTTCCTGCCCCGCTGTGCTACATTTACCACTTGGCATATCTCATTTTCTGGCCAACGAACCGTGCAGATTAATAAAAGCGGAGCCAAACAGTCCCACACAAGTTCCAGCACACAATATAAATCAAAAGTTCTGTGGATAAGTTGCTATTGTGGTGGTCCACTTTAAAAACCAAGCACTGCTTTACCTACTGGCCTATATTGTTGCTGTATTAATTATTTAAGAAAAATGTTTTTATCTCACTGCACACCAGTCTGGCAAAGCAAAGTAAAAATAAATCACAACCGCCTCTCCTCGAGCTTATTGTTTTGACCTTTTTATTTTTTCCATCTAAGTTCTCTCGACCTGTATAAACGGATGCTGTTTGCACAATTAGCTCCAGTTTATGAGTCACAACAAGAGTTCAGAGAGAAGCACAGATCCTCGAATGGAAAATGAATACAAAAACACCTGCTAACTGAAATATTTATAAAAGCAGCAGCAGGCCTCTGGGGTCTCATTAGTGTTCATGGTATGATGAGTTCAGGGACATGTACTTTTACATGATTATCATAGAGTCGAAACAACTAATTTCCATTCACTCTCTACAGCAGGTAAGTCAGACTGGATATGGGAAGAGACGGGGGAAGAAAGTAAATCAAAGAGAGCGAGGATGGCGGATCAGCTAAGAGCTGAAATGCAGATCCTGCCTCTCAGTGAGCTTTGATCTGTCTCTGCCTTCAAGCTGAAGCAGCGCTCTTAATGAGTCTTTCCCACCCTACTTTCTGCCCCAGTTGCTTCTCCAGTACTGCAGCAGATGCACTGACGCCGCAGGGAGACCGAGCTCTGCAGGGCGGAAAGAGCTGTGGGAAGCTGGTGTGGAGGAGTCAAAAGAGGGACTTCTGTTTTTGTTTTTATTCAATTTTAATCAAGAGCATTAATATTCAAATCAAGAATGGCTCAATAACAACAATGCTGACAATGACTTCTTATATGTTAGAACTACTGAAGGGCTGTCAAAGTTAACGCGAGAATAACGCGTTTTCAATTAGTTTTAACGGCACTAATTTCTTTAACGCATTAACGCAATCGATATTTCAGAGGTCGTAACGGCTCAGTTTTAAAGCTAGAGTGAAGTTAATGGATACTTGTAAACCTGATGACTCCATCGGTACCAACCAGGTCAGACTAGCTCGTCACGAAGGAGGTTAAATAAAGCTCCAAACTTGCGCTAAATGTTGTCGAGGAAAAACTGTCATGTCCATTTTCAAAGGGGTCCCTTGACCTCTGACCTCCAGATCAGTGAATGTAAATGGGTTCTATGGGTACCCACGAGTCTCCCCTTTACAGACATGCCCACTTTATGATAATCACATGCAGTTTGGGGCAAGTCATAGTGAAGTCAGCACACTGACACACTGACAGCTGTTGTTGCCTGTTGGGCTGCAGTTTGCCATGTTATGATCTGAGCATATTGTTTTATGCTAAATGCAGAACCTGTGAGGGTTTCTCGTCAATATCTGTCATTGTTTTGTGTTGTTGATTGATTTACAATAATAAATATATACATACATTTACATAAAGCAGCATATTAGCCCACTCCCATGTTGATAAGAGGATTAAATACCTGACTAATCTCCCTTTAAGGTTCATTTAGAACAGATAAAAAATGTGTGATTAATCTGCGATTAACTATTTTAATCGATGACAGCCCTACAGTAGTTATAACAAAAGGTGATCCTCAAAGTTTTTCAGTAGTTTTATAGCTTTAGTATATTATTTCATTCATAAACAGAATTCTGTTTTTCGACTACTACATACAGTTTATGGATATGATGCTTTCCAATTAGCATTACTGTATTAATTACAGAAGATATGTGATGGTTCAGATTTTCCATCTAAAATAGGACATCTATCGGGTTAGATATAGTAATAGTAGGTATTGTAATACACATCCATCTGTGTACATTCATCCAAAATTGTTGTGAGACAGGTCAAGAAATAAAGAAGTGAGCTACAGTCTGATGAACAAGAGTGCAGAAAGTACACAGTTCTGATAGGAATCCAAAGAGTTTCTGCAAAAATTCTCCAACCGGAAATATAAAAGAAATGACTTTAGAATGAGTTTCTTTGACCGTTGGGAGGCTGGGCAGGGAGCACAAAGAGAGAAAGCTTTATATCTACTACTAGAGTTTGGGTGCATAGGACTTTGGATTGTATTACAATTCTGATCACCAAATATCTTTTCTTTAAATAACTTTTTTCCTTAATCCAAAAGTTGTTGCATTTCTGTCAGTCAAAAGACTGCTTGGACTTGCTGTAATTGGGTAACAAGGACGTACTGGAGAAGGCTAGCTGTTTCCCCCTGTTTCCAGTCTTTATGCTAAGCTAAGCTAACTGTCTCCTGGCTGCAGCTTCATATTTAGTGTGCAGACATGAGAGTGGGATCTAACTTCTCATCTAACACAGCATTTTATTGTTCTTTTATCGAAAGTCTTTTAACCTTTTCTTTGTTGGTTCAGTGGTTTAAAATCATTAAGGACAGAAACAGCCTGTATAGCATTGTTAAGGTTTGCTCTAAGATTACTGGAGTCAAACAAAGAGACTTGTGTTCCCTCCGGGAGAATCAGGTGGTAAAGAAGGTTAAGAATATTATCAGCCGACCTCTTCATGTTCTGTCTCCTGAGTTCTCATTGAAGCCTTCAGGCCGCCGTTATCAGAAACCTCTGAGGAGAACTAACCGTTAATCCAACTCTTTTATTCCTTCTGCTATCAGGTTATTAAACTCAGACGGGAGTCATTTCACTTAAGATTTTAAATGACAGTTCCCTAACAATGTCTATTTATTATCTAATCCTTTTCTCTTTTTATCTATTTTATTGCTATTTATTTTTATTTTATTATATTTTATTAACTTATCTGCTGTCCTTTACCGACCTCTCTTTGTCAGTTTTACTGATCTGGGCTTGACATAACATATTTGATGTTGTCTGTGTGGTTGTGACGGGGAAGCTGTGGATGAATTGCCTTTCTTGTGATCGATAAAGTCTTCTGAATCTGAATATGAAGAAAACAAATAGGAGTATTTCACAAAATGTCACTATTAAAAACTACTGTAATTCTAACTAAACTATCCTTTTAGCACAGCTCCTAAATGTTTTTTAATTGATTTTCGTTCATCATAATAGTTTGGTGCCCTCAATGACCTAATTTTGTTATATTTATCACGTTGTTGCAGCAGAATCACCTCTTAAAACTGGAGCAGCTGTGTCTGCAAAAAAAAAAGTAAACTGTTCCCTCAAATGTACTTATTTGTTTCTTCCCTACAGTAAAACACAAATAAATTAACCTCATATTGATATCAAAAAAAGAAAAGCAGAGTATCCTCAAGTTTGGGAAGCTGTAATCTGCAGATGTTGGGTATTTTTAAGAATAGACCAATTATCAAAATAATCATCAGTTATTTTCCAATTGACTAAATGATTCAGTGACTATTTTTTCCCAAATCTTGAATCTTTAAGACATCATTTTTGTCATTATTTTGGACATTTTGCAGCCTAAAGATTATTATATATTCAATCTATTAATTCATCACCACATTAGTGGATGTAAAGAATCTTATATTCACGATATAACCGGTGGCAACAGATGTCATCCACTGCTTCATGAGTCCTTATTTAAATCAAGTGTGAGCCATGAACTCTCTTTAGCGGCCTCCCAGCAGAATGTGTTGCATCTTGTTATTTACGCTGCACCGAGCCCCGCAGCGGCCGAGGCCTCTTATGGTCTGGAAATGTTTCTATTTCATTTGGCTTTCAGGATCAGGCCTTGTGTGGCACGCTGACAGAAGGAAGATGAGTTATGTGGATCCCAGGGTAGAAAAATGTCAAGATTATTTAGCCTACAGGAAATTGCTTTTGCAATTTATTCTCTCTCTTCTCCAGTATACCAATGTGACGTTCCTCATCTGGAAGCAGGGAGAAGATTGAGATGCATAAGCGTGTGTGGTCTGTGTATGTGTGTGTGTGTGTGTGTGTGACTGCAACAGGATTTACTGACTAGAGCTGCTGCCTTCTCCCTTCAGCCTCCTACAGTAAAATCTCCACCTTGAGCTCTAGCTGAGTGCCTTGGGTGGAGAAATCTGCCAAAGTAGGCTGGCTTGGTCTGCAGCTATTTAAAGCTCTGCTATAGTTCCACTGGGTCTTCCCATCTGGTATAAATCGGCCAAACATTTTGAAGCTGTGCAGCAGTGGCTCTGCACAGGAGTTGGACAGGGAGATGGATCGAATGTGACCTGGAAAATATTAGATATGCAAACAACTGGAAGTGTGAAATGCAAGACTGCAGACAATGTCCATAGCAATGCCAGAGAAGTTACGTCCAATTTAAATGCATTATTTCTGCCTGAAACAAAGCAGACAACCAAGGAGGGATTCGTTGTATGAGCTGCACTGTTATAGAAATGACTGAGAGAACCGAAGTGAGGTTTAAACGATAATCAGGAAGTTTTGTGATATTCACAGAAATGGGGCCGACCTTGGCACACATATTGAATAAAGAGAAGTGAAGGAAAGCATCCAGTGCATGAAAGTATAACACTGAATAGGTAATGTGTTGCACTGCTGCACCATCTCAGGTGCCTGAAAAAATAAGAGGACATATTATGCTTTTGTGCTTTTTCCCCTCTCCTTTAGTGTGTTATATAGATTTTAGTGCATGTAAAAAGTGTGCAAAGTTCTAAAGCCCAAAGTCCACACCAAAGGGAGAAACACTGCTCTTGAACTGTCTGAAACGCCTCGCTTGAAGTCCCGCCTTTTCTTCCGTAACGTGGTGATGTCACCAAGTAACACGTTTACATAATACCTGCCTAGCGGCTACTTTGGCAACTCCAAAAAAGCTAGTTAGAGCGGAGCTGGAGCGGAGTCCGAAGAGTTTGCTTTGGTTGACCAATCACAACAGAGAGGGCCGGCTGACCAATCAGAGCAAACCGGGGTTTTTCGGGATATTTATATTTGAACGAACTCGTTCCAATAATCTTTGGAGTGAAGTCATATTAGATAATTCCGATGTGCCCTTCCATAGCTACGTGTCTAAGACTACCTAGCACGCTAGCATTTGATTGTCTGAAAGGAAGAAGATATCTGAAGGCTCACATCATGTGTAAATATCGTACTTACTGCCAGACATGGAGCAGGCGAGAGCCTCACTGCATATATTCCATTATATTTTGATTTGTCACCTGCTGCCTGAACTTTGTGTTTTCCTTTAGGTAAATAAAGACTTTTACACTATAAATTGATGCAGAAAAGTCAGAAATTGGTGCATAAAAAATTCACCAGACTGCAGGAAATTAAGTGTTTAATGCTCAAAACCCCCCACTTAATGTGTCCCCCCTAAATGGTGAAATGAAACCTACGCCCTTGTTAAGGAGATTCTTGTTTTTGTTTAAATCCCAGTTTACTAGTCTCTACTCTCTGATCATATTGCATGTATTCAGACTCTGTTAAACAGGTTTAATTGAATGAACTGGTGTCATATTATCAGCGTCTGGACTTACTGGCTTCTTGAGAAAGAACACAGACAGAGCTCCAATAAGAGGCATATCACCCAGCAACGGCTCCATCACCACCCTCAACACGCCGTGGATCTGTGGAAACACCAGAGGAACACATTGTCAAACACAGACGCTCACAAAGGGAGGAGAGCTAAAGGGAACTCACGCCCTGCCGGCCCTTGACATTCCTCAGCGGTGCGGCCGTTAGCAGGTTGGAAACTGGATCGCAGCCTGACTTCACACCTGCTCCGTGTCATCCTCCACTTTCTCCATAACATATTATGACAATTACAAGGATTATGGTACTGGAAGTGCTTTACATGTGTCATGTGGACTCCACATAGCTGCTCTAATCCACGTACAGGAACAAAGGATGTTTAAATTCTAGCACCAATATATTTGTTTTGGGGCTATATTTGTATTGACAGATGGAGAGCAATGAAATCTTAGTGAAACAGCAATTACGCCACTGAACCCAAAACTAATAAAGCACCAGTGAAACCAATACCAACAACCCTCTGGAAACCAGCACTAATAAAGCTCTTTCAGTGTGCATGCAGCTCTTAGAAGTAAATGCCATCACGTTCATTTTAAGACTTTCTGAAACTCACTTAGAGACGTTTGTTTTTTCCCTGAAACTAAAAACTGGGGAACTGATCCTCCACTTTGTCATCTGTGAGATTAAATAAGCTCCTTAGAAAATGATAAAGAGAGTCAGCTGGAAAACTGAACTGAACTCAGAATTCAAATCTAATTTTAAATGCAAGAATTTGCACAAAAATCGTAAAAGAAAAATGAGTCAGTGCCACATTTTACATCCTAATGTTATTACACAGTCATCATCATCTCTGTAGCTCTGTAGCTTTAAGGAATCCTGTTACAGATGTGTTCCAAGTATTGACTTGTCTGTCTTGAAGACCCAGCAGTTTACAAAAGAAAAATGGCTGCAGTTTGTTATGTACAGCAGCTGTGGTGAGGAGCAGTGGGATCACACAGCACCCATATTAAATAAATAATAATATCCGTCAGCCTTTATCCCCTCTCCACACAAAGCCATCAGTATCTAAGCATCGTCATGGAGTCAAACACACCTGCTCTGTGTAATGTAAGCCAGGAAAGGAGTGATGGGGAGTGATGCATTGGTGGCTGATAATGAGCGGGGGGGGGGGGGGGAGACAGTATGTAGGTCTCCCTGAGATACATAATGAGAGCAGCGAGTAACAAATGTCTCCCAGGGACCGACCCAACAGCAATCTGTCTCCAAGGAGGAGAACTGATTGTTTTCTCTGCCTGCTATTTTCCACTGCAGCAACACAAAAGGCCAAAGACACACAATAACAACACACACAAACACACTAATGTAGTCAGGCACTGCAGAGAGCAGGGGGGGGGGGGTCTTGTCAAGGGGGGGGGGATGCAAATTAAGAGGTTACATATTTGTATTTTGGGGTGTAAGAAAATGCCGATACACTTGAGTGTGGCGATGTTTTGTGAATACTGTATCGATTCTCAAAAACACTGTACCGATTTTTATTTATTTATTATTATTTTTATTTTTATTAAGAGTTTACAAAAATATATACTGTCTGTATCCAGGCTGTCAAAGTTAACGCGATAATAACGCCTTAACGCAAATTGTTTTAATGCCACAAATTTCTTTAACATATCTTTAGGTTGTAGCGGCTCAGTTTTAAAGTTAGAGTGAAGATACTGGTATCATATGAAACTATAAAATCTGATGAATCCATCGGTACCAACCAGGTCAGACTAGCTTGTCATGAAGGAGGTTAAATAACGCTCCAAACTTGCGTTAAATTTTGGTGAGGAAAAACTGTCATGTCCATTTTCAAAGGTGTCCCTTGACCTCTGACCTCCAGATATGTGAATGTAAATGGGTTCTATGGGTACCCACGAGTCTCCCCTTTACAGACATGCCCACTTTATGATAATCACATGCAGTTTGGGGCAAGTCATAGTGAAGTCAGCACACTGACACACTGACAGCTGTTGTTGCCTGTTGGGCTGCAGTTTGCCATGTTATGATCTGAGCATATTGTTTTATGCTAAATGCAGAACCTGTGAGGGTTTCTGGACTATATCTGTCATTGTTTTGTGTTGGTCATTGATTTACAATAATATATATACACATACATTTGCATAAAGCAGCATATTTGTCCACTCCCATGTTGATAAGAGGATTAAATACTTGATAAATCTCCCTTTAAGGTTCATTTAGAACAGATAAAAAATGTGTGATTAATCTGCGATTAACTATTTTAATTGATTGACAGCACTAGTTATAACAAAAGATGATCCTTAAAGTTTTTCAGTAGTTTTATGGCTTTAGTATATTATTTCATTAATAAACAGAATTCTGTTTTTCGACTACTACATACAGTTTATGGATACGAAGCTTTCCAATTACAATTACTGTATTAATTACAGAAGATATGTGATTGTTCAGATTTTCCATCTAAAATAGGACATCTATCTGGTTAGATATAGTAATAGTAGGTATTGTAATACACATCCATCTGTGTACATTCATCCAAGATTGTTGTGAGACAGGTCAAGTAATAAAGAAGTGAGCTACAGTCGGATGAACAAGAGTGCAGAAAGTACACGGTTCTGATAGGAATACAAAGAGTTTCTGCAAAAATTCTCCAACCGGATATATAAAAGAAATGACTTTAGAATGAGTTTCTTTGACCTTTGGGAGGCTGGGCAGGAAGCACGAAGGGAGAAAGCTTTATTTCTACTACTAGAGTTTGGGTGCATAGGACTTTGGATTGTATTACAATTATATATAATATAATATATAAATAATTATGTTTTTATTTTCTCCTTTTCAATTATGATTCTCTTTTTTAATTTAGTTTCTCTTTAGTCACTCAGCTGTATTTTATTTATGTCTTTATAATTCTGCAGAGGTAGTTCCCAACTTCATAATAAATCTAAGATGGTTAAAAGACAATAAATACGATAGGAAGGGAGGGAAAGAAAATGTCTGCAGTACACAACAGATCTGCTTCTAGCTCATCATTACAGTTCATCATGACATGACATGACATGACATGACAGCCTCATCAGTGTTAGTACACAGTACACATGAGTAATTTGTGCTTTCATGCCAGTGTGTGATGAAATTATTCACTTATGCTGAAAGTTTGCTATATGCAGACATTTAATAGACGTCACTTGCACAGAAATAATAAGAAATAATATTCTAGTGAAAAGAGAAAAGCTCAAATACCTTCAGCATCCTATTTCTCATGTGCATTGTTCATCCGCTACTGAAAAAGCTTCTTAAATTACAGCTGACAGCAGAGACCTTTACCTGAAGTCACTGTGCCACTTTATATCCAGCGCTTGTTGTTCCTTTTCTGACAACCTTTGTTGAGGCCAAGACTCGTGCCAGAGGAAAGTACCTCTGTGAGGATGTGAGGTAAATCAGACAAAAAGGGAATTTCCTCACCTGGATGCTCTTAATGCCGGCTTTGCAGTAGTAGCGTTTGATGTCTACGTCGATCTCCGTGTTGCCAACGAAGCTGAGAGACAAAAACACAAAATATGCATCAAACAAAATCCTGTACAAGAGTTCCTTCACTTTTTAATCAATCTTAAGAGGACTTTCATGGTTGGATAAATTTAGACATCATGATGACTCCATGTTTTATTCATTATCTTCGTGGAGTTGTTTCCTCCAGATGTGACATGAGTCATGTTAAGCATTATGAATCCTGATGTTTTCCAAACCTTTAAAGGATTTTATGAATTCAAACCCCGTTTTCATACTACTTATGGTGGGCATTTTTCCAGCAATAGCCACTCAATGTACTTACATTCAGTAATTACCTCTCTACATAGTGGTTTTTATTGATAGTGGAAGAGTTCTCCATTCCCGCGCTGGATTCAAGTTGCCTTCATTGCTGCTTGTAATCCAGCATTACTGTTTTTAAAGGTGCTAAATGCAAAATTCAGAGCACTTCTATTGCCTCTCAATGGCTCTCAACATGTTGATCGAAGAGCTGCAGGCTGCGTACCTTCACCTCCTCAGCAAGGGAACCAGCTTCACTGAGCTCTGCTGCTGGGAGGAAAACTACTCACACTTTGTGCAGCATGAAATCACATCCCATTTGCAATGATTATTGACTGACTTGAACAACATGAGTTTGTTTGGCTGTACAATAAACAGACACAGCAGTTGCTCTTCTGAATAGTTGTATAAAGCCTTTTGTGGCTCCAGTGTGCGAAATCTGACAAATTGCCTGAAGTGGGGTCACATTAGCCGCAACTAGCATTACACACCGGGATCTGTCAGCAGTTGAGTTGCATTGTGGGTAATGAAGGCATCAGGTTTTAACAAGGAAGAAGAATACATGTAATAATAACAGATGATATCTCTGGTTTTGCTGCATCAATTTTTAACCTTTTTATTACCTGCTCATCATCTGATATTGTTATTTATTACACGGCTTTGTTGAATACTCGATTCTGATTGGTCAGTCACAGCGTTCTATGGTCTGTTATTTCTTTATAACAGACCGTTGCTATGTATAACAGTCCGTTGCTATGTATAACAGTTCGTTGCTATGTATAACAGTTCGTTGCTATGTATAAAAGACCGTTGCTATGTATAACAGACCGTTGCTATGGGCGCAGTGCAGATGTCGGACTTCGTTTTTTGTGTCAAATTATTGATTTCTTCGGTAAGTAGCCGTGTAATAAGTGTAATAATGAACAGCTAGCTGGTCATTGTTGTGAAATTTTCAAGGTCTGTGGAAACTGGAAGTTTTAAACCATAATCCAAAAGAAGCTCCAGAGATATTAAACAACAACAATATAATAATGATTTAAACAGCTCTGGTGGGCTCACCTGATCTGCAGGTCCATGATGATCTGTCGCTGATCCACATTTTCTGAATAAACCTTGACCCCGTTGACCCTCAGAGGCTAAACCGCAACAGAGGGAACCATTATGACCACTGCACTCCAGTTCATCAACACTACACCAACACCCCCCCCCCCCCCTCCAAAACCCCCACGTGGTGAAGCACAAGGTCGACCCCTCTCCTGACCTCCATATGGAAACTATTTATGAAACAAGCACATGTTACCAGCGACGTGTGTTCGCGTTGAAGCTCCCGCACACCCTCGCCAGCTGTCCCAGCAGCACCTGCTGCCAGAAGTCTGTGTTGTCACTGCTGAAACAACCCGTGATCAGTCCTAAAAACCACGCAGGACCAGTAAGAGGGCGCTCACTTTGTCTCCCATGTCGACCTTGCTGAAGCAGAAGGTGCTGAGGTGGGCGTTGGACTCCTTCACCGCCGGCTCGATCGTCTCGTGGAACAGTTTCTCCACAAACTGGCAGATGTACGGCCACATCTGTTTCACTGTCTGAGGAGCGACAAACAGAGAAGACTGAACTTTAAAGAGAAATCTACAGTCTTATTGGGACAAACTAAGAAATGTTTCCATCATATAATTATCATAAACAAGGCATGTACTTTAAAATATTCAAAATGCAGCTCTATGACCTTATACATGTCAAGTAGGGACACCAGCAGATTACATTTTGATGTCAGCATCTAGATCATTTACTCTTGAGTGCTTTACAATTTTCATCCAGGTCGTTGCCATGGGGATCATGGGGATCATGTGGGAAGGGGAAGGGTTAATGCATTCACAGCGCTGCAGAAACAGTCCAAATGTGCTGCAGTGTACAGCGTGGCAACACTCACAGTCCCAGTGGGAAGAGGAGAGAGCAGAAGAGCGACAGACATCCCATTTACTTCCGTTTACAAAAGGCAAAAAAAAGAGAGCTTCACTGAAGCAAACAAATGGAGGCGACAGCCGGTCAATTCTTTACCTTGTTCAGCCACTCCACTCGCTCTACGTCTGGGAAGTGGACCTGAAACGGAGAAAAGACAGCAGATAATCTCTATTATATGATGGTTACAATAAGGCTGACAACGCAACATTTTTATAGTTCCACATACGATCTATGTGGTGACATTTGTTCCACTGGCAATCTGAAGATTACAGCGATCAGTTTAAAAAGCCGTCACTTTAGAGGAAATTAATGCACTCAGTGTTTCAGATACTGAGGTGCAGAATCTCATGAAAACCAAAAGCTTAGATATATTATAAATGTTTGCCTCCATTTCAAACAGTGTCACATTACTACTGTAAGTACTGTAGTGCAAATTTCCAGAGCAAAGTTAATCTCTCCATTTTTTCTACCGTCATCGTGTCAAATTGAATTCCCAAATTCATTCATATAATACGAGTAGACAGGTCGTTTTTACAAAAGGAAACTTGGCCAGTACTCCCTAATGCTAATGCCAAAGGAACTCCAAAGAACAGGTTATGAAAAAAAACTGTCATCCCATTTAATTAATAATGTCTAATATTTCTTGATGTGTGTAAACTGTGTATATATTTTTTCTCTTCTTTTTCCCTGTATTGTTTTTCATGTATTTATTAGTTTTTATTGGATTGTTGTCAACTGACTGGTTAGTTTTTCTGCCCAGTTTGTGTGCTTCTTGTTGTCTTCTATTTTTTGTTGTATAAATTATGTGAGCTTAGTTTTCTTTTTTGTTCCTTTTTTGTTATTGTTTGTTTTTCTCCTTAAAGGTGCTCTATACGTTATCCAGCACATGCTTTTAGTGCATGTGAGCGTATCCCACTGGTTAGCTCGCTGCCGCTGCTGTAGCTGATAACGTGTCGTCGCAGAAGCGTAGCGCCCAGCCTCCGGTTCCCCCTCAGGTAAACACTGTTAGCTCTTTCAGCATTTCGACTGTGGTTTCCACTGTTAGCGCCGTTAGCATCGTTAGCCACCGGCTCAGCCGTCGCCATGTTGAGAGCCGTGCAGAGGCAACAGAAATGCTCCCAATCTCGCATATAGCACCTTTAAGTAGAGGGGAAGTATAAGCCTGTGGCTTCTTGACCTCTCCATTCACATTTCTTATTTTTTCATTATTTGGATTTTATGAAGTCGTATGGGTGTGTAAATAAAATAAAATAAAAAATTAAATAACTTAAAAAAAATCCAAAATTTAATCCCCTTTCATGACCAACGTTAAAGCTTATCATTTTTTTTAAAAATGAAAAACTTCCAAAGCTGCTCTACTCAGGAACAGCCAGTCTAAAGATGTCACATTTCTCATTAACTTGTCATTCTGCAACAGTGTGATTACAACAACATTACAAAAACAACTCAAAGAAAAGAGAGCAGAGCGGGTTTCTGTTGGGCTTTGATGAATGCAGGAGCAAAGTTATATAGAGTGGTTGTTTGATAAAAAAAAAAAAAAAGAAGATGAAGGAAAAGAAAATGAAGTTTTAAAACACTCTTTTAAGCGAAGGTCATTGAATTTTTCCACCCTAACTTACATTTCTACCTGAACAATGCATTACTTTTATGACCTTCTTTTTTTCTGTTAGGTGTTATAAAATAAGTATAAATCAGTGAAAACTTACTTTTTTCATCACCATGTTATTTGTTCAATATCATTGAATTTACAGATAAATTATGAAATAGAATTAGGATGACCTTAACACTGAGCTTGTGTTATGTCTCCACAGAGCTCCACACAGTCGTGCTGTGAGACGGAGCTGCTGTTTGACTAATCCTCTTTAACGACCAAAGTAAATCGGCCATCGATTTAACATGAGGTAAAGGAAATGCCTGGAATGAAGTCAATACCGTGCACAAAGGTGTGCAGCTGTGCACACAGTGCCTCAATAAATAACAGATAAACAGCCCTCCCCCTCCATCACACTGAATTGAAGGCGTTTACTCCTTAATCTCAACAGTAAGATAAAGTGATGTCTCTGGCTGGAGTGCTGGTGAGAGATGACATGCAGTGCGACAGCAACAAGCAGCAGCACTATTCCTCACGGAGGCAGCAGAACTGCTTAACCAGCATTTATGTCAAAGTGTGGATAAAGCAGTGACAAGAGCAGGAAGACGAGGGACAGAAAGTTCTAGCTAATATGACAGATTCAGGCCTATAGTTTTGTTATGAGGTGGAAATAATATAATCCTCTGGAGGAGACGCTGCCAAGGCTTCATTATTACACCTGACACAGTGACCTTATTCAGAAATATAGGTGAAGTAATGGATGATACACTCAATGGGAAACCTTTTAAGTGCTGGCTGGTAAAACAGAGCAGCGCAGCAGAAAGTGGGAGTAAATTATCGTAATTATTCAGCTTGTTACTGTGTTGGTGTTAAAGCTGAAAATTAATTGGGGGTATATGTCTTGAAAGTGTAATTAACAGCGAGACTAAGAGGGTTATTCTCTGGTGTTGAAACTGCTTTAAATGCACACGCTGAGTCTGGAAAGTTATCAGGACCTGGAAGCAAAATCAAAATACAAACTTGTTGTCAGTTAGATATTATAGTTAACTAAGTGGCATCATATATATCTTGAAAAAGTACACCATTCAGAGGTACAGTAGACAAATTATCTGCCTCAGCTGAAGTATCGTATCTCCTACTGAGTTCAGACACATAAAGCAAACTCGTGCTTACATCTCATAAGTCACACTGACAGAAGTGAATCCAGCTGAGTTTGTAAAGCAGCATATTGGCCTCCTCTCTCTTTACTACCCATGTGACATTAGAAAATTGGAAAAAATCTCTCCTCAAATGAATTGTGACAGATGCGTCAGAGCAAAGAACACCTTGAATAAAAATGACTCTGTATATTTACTAGAGGTGGGAAGCACCAGAGGCCCCACGATACGATATTATCATGATAATAAAGTCACCCTACGATCTGTTTTAAACATGTTGTGATATGCAGAGTATTGTGATAAGATATATTGTGATTTATTACCTTTTTTCAACTGCAAATGATGCAGTTTGTCAACATCTGTTTTCTCTAATGACATTCAGTTTTCACTATGTTCATCTCAGAGTTTTCATTCACATATCTGGAGGTCAGAGGTCAAGGGACCCCTTTGAAAATGGCCATGCCAGTTTTTTATCTGCAAAATTTAGCGTAACTTTGGAGCGCTACTTAGCGTTCTGACAAGCTGACATGCTTTCTAGGTTTTCTAGTTTCATATGATACCAGTATCTTCACTCTAGCATTAAGACTCTGAACAACCTCTGAAAGACAGAATAGCGTCCGTCGGATTGTTAGGAGGTTAGTAGTTTATATAATAAAAGATCGATACTTGACGTCCGTGTATCGATGCAATATTGCCGTGCAAAGTTCCCCCACCCCAAATATTTATTACTGGTAATGTTCTAGTAATGTTTTATATATGACGTGTGTAATTTAATCATACATAGAACATTACTATGTAATATTTCATGTATGATTAAAATGTAAGATTGATGATGAATAGTGGCACTTTTGCCCTTATTTACTTTGTCATTTTATAATTGTTCTCTAAACTTTTTGATTGATTGATTGGATCATTTAGCCAGCATCTATGTATATATTTGCAGTATATATTATGTATATATATATGGAACTGTTGTGATGCTCAGACATATACCTGACGAAGCAGAGCAAACCATCATAAATGAATAGATACAACAGCAGTTAGCGAGACAGTATGTGAAATGTATTCCGACGTGATCCATATCGTTACTGTTAGTGTAAGTAGCATCTCCAGCAGCCAGCCAGTGACTCATCCTGATGAATAGCTGAGGTATATAGTGGAGCGAGGAGAGCTCTTTAGCAGGAGAAGTTTGGGAATGGGGGCACTACACTAAAAAGCCTTTGTGAAAGCCATCGTGTCTATTAAGACTCACTTCTGCCTGGTGGGGAGAAAGTGGCACTAGCAAAGATTTAGGAGCTTTAACTGGTGGAAATGTCCACCTCTGATGACAGCGCAGTATAAACACGGTGATTTGGGCTCAGCTGAGGATAATCAACTGCTGAAAGGACCTGGAAGGTGTAACGTGATGCTCAGCCTCACCTGGTATGACCAGAGTTACAGGTAGTGCTTGACTTGCAGTTTCTGTTATGAACCACAGACTTAAAGCCATTCATTAAAGCCCCTTTTCCTCTAAGTGGGATGCTGTTGCTCTCCCCCATCGAGCTCCTCCACCCCCCCCCCCCCCCCCCCATTTAACAGCCTCCATGCCTCCTCTGCCGTGCGTCAGCACAATACGCTTTTTACTGTTCTCAAAACATGAGGCTGCAGTGAGCATCTCAAAGCAGTTGAGCTGCAACTCTGGGATGAGTCTGATATGGAAAGTCTACTTTGATAAGTTAAGAAGCTGAAACTTGAGGCTCACTTTAATTTGCACTTCATTTGAGCTGCATTCAGTGCTTGAATCGAACTCGATTAAATGCAATCTAAACTGTTCAGTGCGTTCCAAACTGGACCGCCTGAGACCATCTGGTGTCCTAAATGAGGTTTTAGTGAATAGAAAATCTCAATTTCAGTCCAGTTTCCACTACAGAAGATATACAGCACCTTAATAAATAGTCCACCGGACTTTCAGAAGAGTTAACTTGTGGATATGTTGCAGGAGTCAGCAGGTAGTCTTAGACTGAATCAATGGATGAATATGGAATTTAAATGACGGATGCATAAACATTGTATATCCTTCATTAGGGGAACTAAGTGCATTAATTTATCATAACAGCGTAAAAAGAGGCCATTTGCTTTCCCCTTGATGCTATAATCCAGCTCTCAGCAGTTAACAACATGGATTACATGGTGTCTTACGAACCTCTTTCAAAGGCACAAGTGCTGGAGAAAAGTCACCGGCTATGTGACAAAAAATGATGCGTTCTGCTGCAAAACATTAGATATTCATTTTGGGGAAGAAACACTGCCTGCAGTTAATCTTCAAATATTTATCTCTAAAATATCATCTGAGTTGCAAACTATGTTATCTCATTGATTATACATACTGGAGCTGCTGAGGCTCTTTGAGTAGGTTTCAGGAGAAGGGAAGGAAGGGAAAACTCTCGAGATGGGAATAGAGAATCGGTTCTAGTTGAAAACCGGTTCCTAATTGTCCAACTTCTTGGCATCTCATGCCTCCGTGTCTATCGATTCCTCTGTATTGATGCTTTCCGACAGTGTCTCAGTTTGTTTGGGACCGGAGCCCCCTCTCTGATAATGCCACACTGGGAACAACAACAAATCCATGTTGAAATCAGCAGGAGGAGATCTAGTTAACGTTAGCTGTTAGAAGCCAGGTGGGCAGCTCAGTCCTGACTGGCTAAATAACGGAGCTACTAACGTTAACAGGTTCCACTGAGTTACATTAGGGTGCGTTCAAGTTCTGTTCAGTAAAAATGACTATTGGGCGAAGGTAAATAACTTTATCATTATGTGTTTAAATGTAAACTCGTAAAATTAAATTTTTGGAGAGAAACTTGAATAAACAGAGTTGTTTGAAGGAGATGTTTTCACAGCGATATAAAATATATACTAGAGAGAGAATTATGACCTGTTTAACTTCCTAACACTAAGCAGCTTATAATACATCATTAAAACTACTGATGCCACTATGTTTTTTTAATCACAGCAAATATTTAAATAAAAATGCAATCATGTATTTCCTAATCATTTGAATTATGTTTTTTATGTAAATAACCACGATAGATGACAATAAAAAAGTACAGTACTGTGTACAGTACCCTCCCATCCCCGGAAAATAGGGATCCCCTGGAAGCCACGGTGTAATTTGAACACTGTAATTTACCATGCATGTAATGTTTTTTTGTGTAAAATATATTGAACATTGAATGACATCAGATCTAAAATGTTATTCCTTCATTTAGCGCAGAGATTTCTAAAGTGGCAGATAAAGTTTCTTAGTAATCGTTGCCTGCCACAGTGGAATAAGTGAATTTCAGACCCTGCCCTGAACACTATACTGTTAACCCTGATTATTTTGTCAAGATAACGTGTTGCTGTAACAGAGTGAGTTACTGCAAGAGAGATAGCAGCAGTGTGAATCCCAAAATAACAGAGAGCCTGCATGTAGGCATGTTTCCCTTGCAGCGTGGTGTCTGGTTCACCATTGTACCCTGCTGTATTTAGACTGGGACTCAGTCTAATGTCACTGCTGGGGGGTGCAGCTGCTTCATCACAGCTTTACAGCTCAACTCTGCTCCTCCTGCTCTCGTCAGCTGATTGTTTCTTCCTGGAAACTCAAAAATATTGTTCACCAAAATACCACATGCTCTTTCAGAGAAGCGGCTCAAGTGGGATAAAGGACAGTGGGCATCATTTCATCACATTGTGTCTTACCCATGGTGGCAGATCAGAGGAGGTGAGGCTCTGCTTGATGCTTCTCTCCTCTTCATTAAAGAAAGCCAGAGCTCGGCTCAGGCGGCTGTGCTTCCCTCCACTGATTCTCCTCCACCAGAAAAACAGAACCAGTCCAATCAGCAGCCAGCTGAAGCTGAACTCGAAATATCCCAGTGCGTAAATGGGGAAAATGAGAACAAACGTCTTGGCGACGTGAGCCCAGGTGTGGGTCAGCTCGCTGGTGGAGGACAGCGGGGTGTCGGCGGGCAGGTCTCCCGCTGAGGGGGGGGGGAAGCTGTCTCCGTGCTGAGAAGCGACGTGTCCGTTCTCCTTAGGGGAATGGACTCCTCGTGTGTCCGTCATGCTGTCTGTAGACATGTCTCCGGCTCTAAACAGTCAGATTGCGCATAAGGTTCCCATGTGGTTCCTTCACGTTGGCTCACCTGCACAGCAGCCCATCTCCTCCAGAGAGATCCTTCGCATTCACCACTTCAGCTTCCGCAACCACTAACACCTCTGGGATGTATCCAACATGGTTAAAACGTTCCGCTGAGCCGGTCCGGTCCAGTCCAATCCACAGCTCTGCTCGCTCTGCTCCACACAGGTTAAATGCTGGTTTCCCAGAACGCACAGGGATCACGCACCGTGCGCTACAGCCTAGCTAAAGAGACCACACACCGCCATCTGCTGCTCATTAGCGGCTAACACAGCTGGTAATCACCGGTTGTACTTATTGTAGTAATACTTCGGTGACGTCGAAGTACTTGTCAAATAGCTTATTCTTAACAAACAAACTGCAGCATAATTAATGCACAGTTAGTGCACAGTTAATGCACAGTTAGTGCACAGTTAATGCACAGTTAGTGCACAGTTTGTGCACAGTTAATGCACAGTTTGTGCACAGTTAATGCACAGTTCATGCACAGTTAATGCACAGTTAATGCAAAGTTTATGCACAGTTAATGCACAGTTAATGCACAGTTAATGCACAGTTCATGCACAGTTAGTGCACAGTTAATGCACAGTTAGTGCACGGTTAATGCACAGTTAATGCACAGTTAATACACAGTTAATGCACAGTTAATGCACAGTTAGAGCACAGTTAGTGCACAATTAATGAACAGTTAATGCACAGTTTATGCACAGTCAATGCACAGTCAATGCACAGTTAATGCACAGTTAATGCACAGTTAATGCACACTTAATGCACAGTTAATGCACAGTTAATGCACAGTAAATGCACACGTAATGCATAGTTAATGCACAGTCAATGCACAGTCAATGCACAGTTAATGCACAGTTTACGCACAGTTTACGCACAGTTTACGCACAGTTAATGCACAGTTAATGTACAGTTAATGCACAGTTAATGCACAGTTAATGCACAGTTAATGCAGAGTTAATGCACAGTTAATGCACAGTTAATGCACAGTTAATGCACAGTTAATGCACACAGTGCACTTTAATAGACTGAACCACTTTAATTCTGCACACTACAAAAAAAAAAAATTCTCTACCTCAGTTCTTATCCTGCATTATATTCCATATCTGACATTTCTTAATATCTATATCTCCTATATATATTTTATTATCCAGCACTATATCACTTTCTGCACTACATTCACTTTTTCTTTAAATAGTCCTGTATCTCAGTTGTTTACCCTGCACTATATTCATCTTTAACAGTTCTTCTGCACATTGCATATTTTGTTTTATAGAGCCGTTAGGTGTAATGACGAGCACAGAGAAATCGATCAACAGTCGAGTTTTACATACATCCAAATGAACCCAAACACAACTAGCAGCACTAAATCGTTTCAGTGTCAATAATTAAATCGTTTAAACGACACAGGGTTTGTTAAAAATACGCATTTAGTGATGAAGTCACTGCCCGTTGCCAGGGCAACTGCTGTTGACTCCATCGATTGCTCTGCTGTTTGATTAACGAGCCTGTTGTCAAGCTGAAGTGACGCGGGCTCCTTGGTTTCGACCCACTGCGCATGCGCACACTGAATTCACCATCATGGCGGCGTCGCTGCAGAAATATGAGCTGATTTCAGGCGTTTGAAAAGCTTTAAGAGTAAAAACACGGAGGAGAACATGCAGAGCGACAAGGTGAGGGCTTTATCTGTCACCTGAACTACAGCTGGGACCTGTTGTTTCAGTAGAAATGGTTGTTATCACACGTTAGTTGTCTAAATGAAGGTTGTGTTGCTCGTTAGCAGGTTTGTGTTGTTTGTGTGTCTCTGAGTGATGATCAGTGAACATGAGCTGTGTTTATACAGAAAATAACCAAGGAGGACACCTGGAGACCAGCTGACCTGAGGAGACACATCAAGGTGAGTTCATCAGACTTTAGGAAAACTGGATTAAAGCTGCAGTATGCAACAATTTTTTGGCATAATTTGGCAAAAATCCCATAATAACCTTTCATCATATTGTAATTCAAGTGTTCTGAGAGAAAACTAGACTTCTGCTCCTCCTCATGTCTCTGTTTTCAGGCTTTAGAGAAATCTAGCCCGTGACGGCAGATTTTGACCAATCACAGGTCGTTTCAGAGAGAGAGAGCGTTCCTATTGGCTGTGCTCCGGTCATGTGACCAGAACTTGGCTTCCTTCAACAGATTTTACAATGGCGGCCGCGTCACAAACTTTCTCATTTTACAGCTAAACAGTAACTACAAGATGATTCTGAGAACATCTGAGGAGAGAAATAGTCATTACAGTAACAGAATATTGATTCATATCTGATCAGCGCTGCATAGTTTGACCGTTTGGTCGGAGTTCAGAGTGATTGACAGCCGGCTCTCATAGACTGCAGCTGGCAGCGGACCTTGTTTTCCTCCGGTAAGTGAAATCCTTCAGATGCCGTTAGGAGCACCGGAGGACACAGTAGGACACAGAGGAACAGGATTTAACTCAGGTTACCTGTTTCATGTACTACTGTCACCATATAGCGGCCGTTTAATAAAAATAACTTTTTTAAATCATATTTGCGCCAATATCGCATACTGCAGCTTTAATTGTTTACATATAAACAAAAAGATGGGTGCACCAGATTTAGCAGGGAAGCTAATTTCCATCTGTAGTCCTAAACACACAATAGACACAATAGACACACTACATAACATCACAACAGGATCACAATATAACATCATAGTTTCAAGTAAAATCCAAAATACAATAAATACATATAACACAATAATAAATATGCAAGACTTCAGTCAAGCAGCATTATCACAAATAAATACAGTAAACATTTAATTTATAATTTATTTATATTTATGAGAGTTTAGGAAAGCTGGATTTATATCAATAGACGAAATTACATCCAAATAATATACATTTTGTTCTCTCTTTTTTTAGGAGGAAGGACAAAGTGATGACCATGTAAGGAGGCGAGATGACAGTGAGAGGAAGCAGCGTGGTGGGGAGTCCACAGAGAGACGCCGCAGGGACCCGGAGAAGGAGTCCAGACGAGAGAGGGACAAACCCAGGGAGAGGAGAGATGGAGAGGAAAGAGACAGATATGCAGATCGACGGAAAGAGGGTTCACGGGATAGGAGAGGTGATAAGGACAGGGACAGAGGAGACGACAGGGACAGGGAGAAGAGAAGAGAAAGAGACAAGCTGGTAGATGGGAAGAGATATGATGATGATTACAAGAGACTAGAAAGGGAGCAGAGGGACAAGGAAAGACCCGGAGATAAGGAGAAAGAGAGGGAAAGGTACAGCGAGAGACGCAGTGAGGAGGACAGGGACAAAAGGAGGGAAGAGAGAGACAGGGAAAGACGGAGAGAAGAACGGGAGAGAGAGCACAAGGCCGAGAGGGAGAGACGGAGAGGTGGAGAGGGAGAGAAGAGGGATCGGCATCGAGAGAAAGAGAGACACAAAGATGAATATGAAGACGAGAGGAATGACAAGGAAAGACGAGAGAGACATGGAGACAGGAAGTATTCGGAAGTGAAGGAGGAAAGAGGTGAGGTCACAGCAGTGTGCACACTTAGCTCACCATATTCACAGGATCGTTATTTTCATATGGGGTCACGTCTTTCTGATTTCAGAGCACAAAGAAGAGCAGAGAAGACACAAAGAGGACAGAGAAAGAAGACACAAAGAGAGAGGACATCATGTAAGCATAAAGAAATAAATGAATTAACATTTTGCCTATATAGTATAAAGCATTTCACTTCACAGTTGTGGCTCGTGTGTGGATTTTTGCTGCTCTCCAGGATGAAAAGCGGAGGCACGACAGCGAATCCAGGGAGAATCGAGACCCGAAGGGGTCAGGCGAAGAGGTCAGGCGTCACCATGGTGACAGAGAGCGAGCAGAACGGGACAAACACAAAGAGAGAAGGCACAGAGAGGAGGAGGAGGAGGAGGAACAGGAAAGAAATCATCACAGAGACAAGACCAGCTCCAAGAAATCTGACAAAAGTCATAAGCATGAGACTAAAACTGAGGTTTGTTTGCCCATAAGTTGCCTGTAATAGGTTATTTTATTGTCTCTTTATGGTTCCCTAATGGATCGGATGGCTTCTTTTCCCTCCATGTGTCATTTTTGTGATCCAGGATGTAGCAGTGGTAGCTGAGCACCAGAGTGTGACCGATGTACGAGACACAGAGGAGCCGGTAAGATGCTTGATTACTTTGCAGTGCATTTCTGGGGACCTTTGTTTTTAGTCTGGTGTTGTGTTTTTCTCATTCTCATTGATAACTGGCTGAACATAAACAATATAGTATCATGCCAGTTACAGTGGAGTTTGATCTCACAGCTACATTTCCCTTGCTTGCATGAAAACAAACCATATTTCAGCTCATGCTGCAGCTGCTTGTAGGAAGTTATGAGCTGAAACTTGGTGTTTTTGTTTGGTGTGTGAGCCATATTATATACTGTCTACGTCTTACGTCTACAGTACATTCAGCTTCAGTTTCTCTGCATTGCTGCATCATCCCAAAGAGTTTCTGCACACTTCTTTAAGATATTTTCTATTTCTATGCATCTATGTAACGTCTGCAGGTTGCCAATGATGAAGATTTGGCTGACCAGGAATATGAAGATGACTTTGAGGTAATAACACAGGCTTCTAATTATGAAATAGGCTTCATACTGTAAAACCAAATTCTATTGTTTTTAAAGGGACAGTGTGTAGGATTTAGTGGCATCTAGTGGTGTGGTTGCAGATTGCAACCAACAGAGTTCCCCTCCGCTCACTCCTCCCTTTCAAATACTGTGGTAACGTGCCTTGTGTGGCCTTCAGATAACGTAAAAACGTGAAAGTCTTTCTGTAGATCCAGTTTGGTTTGTCCGTTCTGGGCAACTAGAAACATGGAGGAGCAACATGGAGGACTCTGAAGAGGACCCACTCCCTATGTAGATAAATGAAAACATAATTATGAATATTCCATTTTGCTAATAGATCAGCCCGATATGTTACACACTGTTCCTTTAAGTTTTCTCATCATGTTTAAATTTTTGTTTTTAACATTCATTTACGTATCTTTGTGCTGCTTTTGCATGCTGTAATCGACTTACTACATTCAAAGAAAGTGGTGAGTATTCAGAGTATTTACGAGTGCATCCATTTTCATTCTTGCAAAGTTTGTTCTCATAGCATCATTTTTTAATTTTTTAATTTTGTGTTAAACATATTGCATGTAATAAATGGAGGGATTTCTCTGTTGAAAGGATTATGAGGAGGATTTTGAGGAGATGGACGAGAGCGCGAATGAAGGTGAGGACGAGAAGGAGCCACAGCATCCAGAGTCGGGTAAAGAAGAGAGGGAGGAAGTGACATCGCAAAGGAGGAAGGAAATCGAAGCGATTCAGAGAGCCATGGATGAAGAGAACGAGAGAGTCGGAACAGCTCAGTCTAGACAAAGTACCAGCAGAGAGGAGGAAGAGAGGCCCAAATGGTCCAGAGGTGCAGCTCTTTCTTCTGTCTCATCTAAAGCACTTGGTGTTAATGCATGTTACAGTGTACCCAGATGTGTTTCTTCATATCTGATCTGAAGACAGTCAGTCAATATCTGCATATTTTGTGCAGAATTATAGTGGATATAATGCATCTTTGCTGCTCTGTTACTAGGATCAGAAAAGAACCAGAGTAGAGCCTCCCAACGTGGGAAGTTTATCGACTTTGTGGCCGCAAAGCAGCGTGAAGTCAGCAAGAAAGTCGCCACAAAACAGAAGTAAGCTAACCTGCAAAAAAGATAAAATGTTAAATGGTTTGTAATATGAGTGGATTTCTCATATACAGAGTGTATGTGTTCCTTAATTGTACCTTCAATGTGTATTTTTTCCAGGAAACGCAGTACAGAGCTTCTTCGCTTAATTGATCTGGATTTCTCAATGACAGTCTCCTTGTTGGATCTGCCACCGGTGAATGAATATGACATGTATATCAGGACCTTTGGAACTGAAAACACTAAGCAGGTCAGTATTTG
The DNA here is from genome assembly GCA_916701645.2 of Sebastolobus alascanus. Taxonomy (NCBI): domain Eukaryota; kingdom Metazoa; phylum Chordata; class Actinopteri; order Perciformes; family Sebastidae; genus Sebastolobus; species Sebastolobus alascanus. The sequence continues at coordinate 230,530 of CAKAOJ020000171.1, forward strand.
TTTTATTTTACTTTAAGGAAAATATTCCATACAGAATAGCGATAGTCTAAATATCGTCTTCCTTGTCAGGCTTACGTTCAGTGTAATGAGGATAATGCAGACAGAGACATCCAGACAGACGAGATAGAGCTGTGTGAGAAGTGGACGCAGCATCCTCCGGAGCACAACGGAGCCTGCGGAGGTGAGGAGAAACTTGTTAAAAAGAGTTTTCCTCCGATGAACTACATGTAGAGTTCAATAACGGTGTTTTTGTTTTGACAGATCCGAACCTCTCCCAGGAAGCACGAGACAAAAGTGAAATGAACTTCGATTCACAGCGTCTGACAGCGTTCCTGCGCTCAGCCTCTCAGGTTGTCATTTTACTACTTTTACTTTAGTTTTAAAACTGTAACACATCTTGACATCCTACCTTATGGCCCAATCTAACGTCTGTTGTCTTTTGTGACTGACTCAAGGTCATGGTGGTCCTGTTGGAGGAGGATCGAGCTGAGAGGAAGTCACTGAGGAAGCTGAAGTCTCAAACAGACACGCCGTCTTTCAGCGATGGAAGTTTACAGCTCAACACTAAGTTGCCTTTTCTTTATGGTACGCACCATAAAGTATTCTCATCAGTATTTTATCAGTTGTAAGTTGCTATTTGTACCTCGTGGACCAAAGCAGCTGTTCAGAATATGCTGTATAAACCAGCACATTCGTGTGATTACACATCTCAGGTAGCTCTTCACACAGATTGTACCATTTTTTATTGTTAATTGCAGGTCGCCGCATCAGCCTGGTGCACTTCTCTCAGGTCCAGAGGCACACCATGATGTCAGTCCACAGCCCGACGACTAAACCCAGCGCCGTGCGTCTCGACAGCTTCACCCTCATCTGCATCTGGAACATCTGGGAGCCGTCCAGACCTCAAAGAGTCCTCGTCTACGAGTCTGAGGTGACACCTTCAAGTTTCTTTTTTCAGTTGTAGCAAAGTTAGTTGTGATAAATAACCATTAGGGGTGTCGTGATATTCATGATAACAGTGATTTTTAAAAAATGAGATATTTTTATCATGTTATTAATACACACATGATGATATCATGTAAACAATCCATCGCACATCGATGTAATTCGTTTGCCTAAAAAGAGACAAAACACACAATAAACAAAGTTAAAGGTGAATTTGACTGATAGTATTATTATTATTATTATTATTTAATTTTCTATAGATATCGCGATAATATTGTATGTGAATTTGATTGACCTCGATACTCGTGAAGTGAAAATCTGATATTGTGACAGCCCTAATAACAATATTAAGTAAAATCACCATAAATATCTAAACTTTCACTTATTTTAGTGACTTCAAAACTTGACATGAGCAAGTTTAGTATTTATTAGCTCAGGTTTTAATTGTCGGTTCTAATTGCTCTGCTTGCCCTCTGAAAATAACAATTAAAGTTGATGTATAATTCTCCATATTTCTTGATAACAGTATCCCAAACGGTGAGTCTTACAATGCAACATGCACCGAAACCAGTTTAGTGGCCTGAAATCAAATCTGCCAAACACAGCACATCTACCTCTAACATCCATAAAAACATACTGACAGTAACCCCGTTTAATGCTCACTGCTGCAGGTGCAGTGCTGCTGCTTCAGTCCTGGGAAGGCCGTATTGGTGTTTGCAGGCACATCGATTGGCTCCGTGGTGCTGTGGGACCTGAGGGAGCACGCTAGTGACCATAAACGCCTGAAGATAGGCGAGGATGAGTGGACTTTCCGGCAGCCGACCTTCTCCACTGGTATGTTACAGATGAGAATACGTGGACATGGCTGGTTGAGATGATAATACCAACGATGAATTTGTGCTACAGTGTTTGAAACTGAGATGTAACGATTTCACTCTTGCCATATTATAATTCTCCTGTTTTATATGAGAATTTTTGTGCTTTTTCCCTCGACTTTCTTCTCTGTTCCGCTATACCTCAAATTTTATCATTATATGAAGAAGATGGTGATTTCCTCATGGGTTTCTGCAGGGTTTACCAAGTTAAAGAGGACCTATTATACTTTTGTGCTTTTCCCTTTCCTTTAGTGTGTTATATAGTTTTAAGTGCATGCAATAGGTCTGCAAAGTTATAAAGCCCAAAGTCCACGCCAAAGGGAGAAACTCTGCTCCTGAACTGCCTGAAACGCCTCGATTGAAGTCCCGCCTTTTCTTCCGTAACGTGGTGATGTCACTGAGTAACACATCTGCATAATTCACGCCCTCAAACAAAGCTAGTTAGAGCGGAGCTGGAGCGAAGAGTCTGAAGAGTTTAGTTTGGTTGACCAATCAGAGCAGACTGGGTTTCTTGTAGAAACTCAAAATACAAGTATGCACCTGAAAACAAACATAATTCAGACATTTTTAATACCACATAGAAAGCAATATAATAATACCTGACTCACAGTCATATTAGTATGAAAAACATCAATGATATAATCACCTAGAACTGCTTACCGATGCATGAATTTATTGATATTTATATCACATTTTTGTCAGTACTTGCCAGCAGTTTATAACAATAATTCCTGGATAAGCAGCAGAAAATAGATGGATGAACTGACGGATTAATCAATAATAAAATAACTAATTTATTTAAGGTGCACATATGAATTTTTATATAAAGTCAGGGGTCTGGAACAATGGCACTGTGGGTTTTCCAGACAGTTTTTGCTAAAACCACATGCAAAAACAAGTAACGCTACTGTTGACTGCAGGCTAGAAAAAATATTTAAGCTCTTTGAAATAACATTTTTACCTTCTGAGGTGTTTTTGAGGAAATCAATGCCTTTTAAGCCTGTAAACATACCGTGTCATTGGTCGTGCTAATCTCCGCAACCTTACACCAAGCATGTGTTTACCGAGCTTTTTCTGTCTGCCTTTATTTTGAGGATACAAAGCCCCGTGAACTTTCACTCGCTCTTCTTTGTTGTTGTGTATTTCACTCTTTGTGCTGTAAGGAAATGAATGTCAGCAGCCACTAAGCTGCAAACATCCTTATTTACTGTATATGGTGATTCAGGACAGCCTATCAATGACCTTCCTCTCTCTTAAAGTTCTGTTTCCTACATAACAGTAGTGTTGATTCAGTGTCTGCTCTTATCCTCTCTTTTGTCACCTTGTCAACACAGATGCAGTGATGTCCAGCTCGGGCCATTTCTCATCTGTGACGTCTGTAGAAGTCGTCCCGTCCGCTGTAGCGGGGGGGCCGAGGCCAGAGGTCGCCCTGTTGGCATCTGAGGAAGGTGTGGAATGGTGTAGGGGTAGTTAACACGCTGATGGAAGATCTTGTGTATCGTTTTATAAATATGCCGTGTGCTTCTGCCATTCACAGGCGGGTTTATATTTAATTGTTATTCTGTTTCATATTCCAGAGTCGTCAGGATTGTCGTTCCAGCTGGCTTCTCTGGACGAAATCGGAGTTTTAAATTTCTGGGTAAGTTGGGCAACAAAGTAGATCCTACTTATTTTTATCTCTGCACCAGAGGCTTTCAAACTGTGAAGTGTGCTCCCACCTTCACCTCACGAGAGACACGTGAGGTGAAGATACTGGTGAGGTGAAAAGGACAGCTGCATGCCCGTGTAAAAACAACAGGAAGTTAGTTATTATAGTTTGGCCCACTGATTTGGCCGACTCATCAACAGCGTCAGCAGATGCAGCAGCAGTGGTTGTGACAAGCAGCTCATGGAAGATGCAGCGATCCGTTGAAGTGATAATCTTTTATGTGTAAGGCAACATCAGGCTTATCTTAAATACACAAAATGTGACAAATAAATACATAGATATAAATTTGTTATTTATTATTAAAATTATAAATCGTACTCCAGCAACTTAAAAATCTTCAAAATTAACAGGAATTACAATTCAAGTGAAAACCTTATTAATGCAGCAACAAGTTGGTCAAAAGTTAAACAGGATCGGCCCCATTGTCACCGATATCTGAGAACCTGAGTCAGTATCGGCCCGATATCCGGTATCGGTGCATCCCTAAATTAAGGTACTTTACGCCTGATTGCTACATTAATAATCTCACTCCTTCTCGGAGTCATAATGATGTCAAATCTAAACACACAGACATGATACACATATTTATATATTCAGCGTGACTCACATTTATCCAGGATGTCATTATCTCTGATTTATTATTTTATTTATTGCCAATAAATGACGATAAATTTGCTTAGAAATTATAGAAAAAAGATGGGTCCGTATCTACAGAGCTTGCCTGAGAATCAACACATTTTTAGGTTTTCTTTAGTATCAAAGACATCCACAGAGTACTGTACATCCAACTATTGCAAACAGAAACTGCAAATTGATAATTCGTCATACTTTTAATGGTGCCAATATGACAAAATGTAAACAAATTCAGGCATAAAAAAAAAATTGTAGCCGACAGCTAACTGCCAATTGTATCTAGTAAAATGATAGTAGGAGTGACTAAATCAATTCAGTTGAAAACCTGCACAGGGTGAGTTTGAAACTACACAAACAGTAAAGTTATGCCATGATGGACCTGCATGATTTCCTCTCTGTGTCCTTTAGGTGGTAGTGGAGCTCCCTAAAGCCAACGAGGCCGGCTCTCCAACAGATCTAGGTGAGGCCGTCACGTTTCAGAGCACTCCTCTTTTTCCACAAACATACTCATCTTTCTCTCACATGTGGCACCAGCTTCAGTCTCTCTCTCTCTCTCTCTCTCTCTCTCTCTCTCTCTCTCTCTCTCTCAGGTCTCAGGCCCGGCGGCAAAGTGAAGTTACTTCACAGCTCCCACCTCCTCACTGCTGAGAGGTGAGATTGATAAATAGCTTGAGATGATCATCCGTCACTGCCGACCGCTCGGCTCAAAATACCCCACAATGTCTTCGCCCAGCGGAACACAGCTGCTCCATCGCGGTCATACGATCTTGTTTGTTATGTACTGCAGGCTGGTGTTTTTTTCACCTCAACATCTAATGGGGAATATCTGTGGTCGTATATATATATATATATATATATATGTGTGTGCAGAATGTGATGAAGTGTCGTGTTCTACTGTTGCACAGTTTGTTTTTGGCTGGGAATGTGGTAACCTTTGACCTCCGGCTTGGCTTCTTTTTTTTTTCTCCCTCCTCTCTTGGTCTGTCTGGCTCTCAGGGTTTCACCACGAGATGCAGCCAAAACAGGACCGTTACAGACGCTGCATTTAAAGTTCCTTCCAACAGACTCCAATCATTTCTTTATCGGCACCAATATGGTGAGCATCATCTCTTCTTCCGTAGTATGATGAAGGGATAGTTCGGGTGTTTTGAAGTGGGGTTGTTTGAGGTTCTTATCCGTAGTCAGTGTATTACCTACAGTAGAAGAAAGTAGTAAGTAGAAGTAGAAAGGCCCACCTAAACAGTTCAATATCAGTTTAAGTGTACGCTATATTTACAATGTTTTACCACTTTACCTCGCTGTCAGACAGCCCTTTCCGACGGGGAACTGAAGCCGTTGTATCCATCTATTCTCTCCCCAAAGCCACCAGACTCCATTGAAAAAAACTGTAATTTTACCTCACAGAACACAGAGGTTGCTGGTCTACAGCTGCCTCGATCGGTTGGTTTGTTTGTGCTAATGTGGTAATATTACTGATTTTTTCAATGGAGTCTGGTTGCTTGGTGAGAGCATAGATAACTGCTTCAGTTCCCCGTCGGAAACATAGACTGTCTATCTGTCTCACAGCAAGGTTAACCGGTGAAAATATTCTAAATATAGTGTACACTTATACTGATATTGATTTTTTTAGGTGAGCCTCTTTTAGGTGGATAAAATACGTTTTGCTGTCGGCCCCGTCCACAGCAGTACTTTGCTTTACTTCTGTACGGTAACTCCTGTCTGTTTCTCCAAACTGGGGGCGTGCCGACCGTGATCTACCGACCCAATGTCCTACAGTTGTTTTATGTCATCTTGTGCATTAACATCATCTCTTTCTAGGGTCTGGTCAATCATGAAACCAGTCACGGTTTGAAGGCTCCACCAAAGTTTTACAGGTTTCAGGAGGCCGGAGTCCGTCCTGTTGATGTCACCTCAATCCACTTCTCTCCCTTCAGGCAACACTTGTTCTTGGTGAGAGTGCAATTTCTTTTTTACATTAAAAGGACGTTTTTTCGTTCCTTATTTTTCCCATTTTATAACACAATAAGCATGAGGTCACACTGTTTCACAATTGCATTTCTGTAGTTTAGTTGTCAGACTCTTTGTTAGTCAGGTATGTATCCCATATAGACCAGTACTCTTCTCCCTTTTCTTTCTGTAATCTTAAACTGAATGTCATAAGTTCCATACTGTATATGTTTACAATATCTATCCATTGATTCAGGGTGGGAGGCTCTTTAAGAAGCCAGCGTCTTGTAATTGTCTTCTTTGTTTTTAGTAAATATTAGTCTCTGATACCCAGTTCCTTAGATATAAGTAGAGAGAGAGAGACAAGTGAACTCAATATCAAATCCTAATATCCTCCTTGTGGCGGCTTGAGCATCCGTTCAGAAATGCTGCAAAATGGGACAAGACCCATTACCTCCAGCAATTATTCTGAGGTCCAGTTTTCTGATTTTATTTTGGGGGTTATGAAAAACCTCACGCAGTTCTTCCAGCAAAAGTCTCTCCAGCTTTGTGAATTTGTAGTAGTCATCTGGGTGTGGATGATGAGACCTTTCCTCCAGAGAGATTTCAATGTCATTAAAAGGACTTTTATTGTTTTGTTTTTTCCCCTAAATTAGAAAATCATATTTTTTTTGCCTCCATAGAAATGATAAAGAACAGTGGCAGTAACTACACAATAGTGGCCTGCAAGGATTTAAAGCTCAATGCACAAAAGCATCTAATTTTTCAGGGTTCTTTGATCAAGATCCAATCCAGAGATTGTGATCAACTCAAAGCAAATGCCAAAAACAATAAACTTTCCTTGGTGATCTCATAGTGCAGGACAGAATCAATACAGCATGCCGATAAAACCATCAAATAAAAGTACCATAAATATAAAAGATAATCTAAGACTATAATATATAATGTACTTTTCCCTGCTCTGATTCCAGGTGGGCTGTGGAGACGGCAGCATCAGGCTGCATGCAGTCAGCCATGAGCATCCTGTGGCGGAGTGGAGGAACGGCACCGCTGGGGAACCGGTGGTATCACTGCAGTGGACCCAAACCAGACCAGCAGTCTTCTGTGTGCTCGACGCCGCCTCGAACCTCCACATATGGGACCTGCTGCAGAATGACGGCGAGCCCGTGGTCAGCGAGCGGATGGACTCTGACAGGTAACACCAGACGGACGTGAGGGATGATGTGTTATATGCATGAGTGTGGTGTTCACGCTCTGCTCTTCTCTCAGGGTCACAGCCATGGCTGTGTTCGGAGACTCAGGACAACAAAACACTTATTCAGGAATAGCACTGGCACACGAGTCAGGGAAGATAGAAATGCAGTATTTCACAAGAGCTTTTACTGCACCCATTACTGCAGAGGAGGAGAAGCTGGAGAGGATGATGACTGAAGCCTTCTGAAACACCTCGAAGCATCTGGTATGGCTGCATTAAATGCATTTTAAAACTCTGGAAGAGCAGGAAGATCAATTTATAAATCTGTTTTTGATACACTTTGTATCTATGTCATATTTATATTTGATGTGTGTTTTAGGGTTTTCCTTTTAGATAACTTTACATGAACATAGAAGAATGTGGCTGAATACCAAAGATCCTCTAAAGGGGCCACAATATCCTCCGTAAATATATTATAAGAAACACATGATGTAAATGTTTGTTGATGTAAATATTTCTACTGTTTGATTAATGTAAAATATTTGTACGTATTAACAACTTTAATTTTTATACAATAAAATGACTATATCTGTATTTGTGTTGTTTAATGCTATGGGAATTTTTATTTTTGTGTTAGTTAATTTTTTAAAAGCACCTGCCACCTACCGGCCATAGATTTTAGAAATTTAACCCAACACAAAAATCCCAAAAGTCTCTAAAATATTTTCATTATTTTGAATTTTTAACATTTGATTTATTCAGTTCAGTTCTATTATCTCTAAATTTTATTCCCCAACATGAAGGTCTTTGTTCTGTGAAAACGGTATCTTCAAAATTTCAACAAACAACTCTTGATGAGCTAAGACAAACAGCCCTGTTTTCAGCTTAAATGTGGACAATCTAATATGTTTTATTTCATCAGAAAAAGAATTAAGTCCCCAAATCTGGAGACACAAGGTTTTCAGGGGATATATACTGTAGACTCTGCACATTGTCAAGAATGCAATTCTGTTGGTGAAATAATTAATCATTTATTTATTGGCCTAAAAGTAAAATGTGATATACTGTGTCCAAAGATGATCAGCTTATACATTATCCAGTTAAGGATGTAAACTAAGAAAAAGTACTAGTAGTAGTACTAGTAGTAGTAGTAGTAGTAGTAGTAGTAGTAGTACTAGTAGTAGTAGTAGTAGTAGCAGTAGTAGTACTGGTAGTAGTAGTAGTACTGGTAGTAGTAGTAGTAGTACTAGTAGTAGTACTAGTAGTAGTAGTAGTAGTAGTAGTAGTAGTACTAGTAGTAGTAGTAGTACTGGTAGTAGTAGTAGTAGTAGTAGTACTGGTAGTAGTAGTAGTAGTACTAGTAGTAGTAGTAGTAGTAGTAGTAGTAGTAGTAATACTAGTAGTAGTACTAGTAGTAATACTAGTAGTAGTACTAGTAGTAGCAGTAGTAGTACTGGTAGTAGTAGTAGTAGTAGTAGTAGTAGTAGTACTGGTAGTAGTAGTAGTACTGGTAGTAGTAGTAGTAGTACTAGTAGTAGTAGTAGTAGTAGTAGTAGTAGTACTAGTAGTAGTAGTAGTACTGGTAGTAGTAGTAGTAGTAGTAGTACTGGTAGTAGTAGTAGTAGTAGTAGTAGTAGTAGTACTGGTAGTAGTAGTAGTAGTACTAGTAGTAGTAGTAGTAGTAATACTAGTAGTAGTACTAGTAGTAGCAGTAGTAGTACTGGTAGTAGTAGTAGTAGTACTGGTAGTAGTAGTAGTAGTACTAGTAGTAGTAGTAGTAGTAGTAGTAGTAATACTAGTAGTAGTACTACTAGTAGCAGTAGTAGTACTGGTAGTGGTAGTAGTAGTAGTAGTAGTAGTAGTACCAGTAGTAGTAGTAGTAGTAGTACCAGTAGTACCAGTAGTAGTAGTAGTAGTAGTAGTAGTACTAGTAGTAGTAGAACATGACCTCAGTGGTTGGAACTACCAACATGTCCTGAGAAACTATTTGAAGTTAAAGTTTTGCGACCTGCTGCCATGGATGTAGCCGAGCGACCCGTTGCCGAGCGACCCGTTGCTTAGCAACAGAGAGGTAGCCCTTCGTCGCTGGGACCCGGGAGAACAAACTTTTTTGCACAAATTAATATACTTTGTTCATTGTTTTTAGCTCAATTAAGTTAACATTGAGTAGAGTACAGACCTACTGCTGCATCCGCGGGATACAGAGCTACAACACTTCACTTAGTTTGCCCTTTTAGGCTGATAACTAACGCTATAAATCTAATACTTTATAGAAGATGTCAAAACAAACTGATTTAGTGAAGCTAACGCTAAGCTAACGTTAGCCTTTAGCTCGAGGAGTAGCTGAAAGGTGAGTTCTTTCTGTTTGTTGTTTGGTTATCTTATGTTAATGACTTTTAATTAGTTTACCCAATATATTACCAAATATTACCAACTAGGCTACTAAGGTGGAAGAAGTACTCAGAAGTACTACCTATGTGTACTAATACTATTCAAACACTAAGAAGCCTTTATAACTATTAACCTATTAGAATAAAAATATACTTTAAGTAGCCTACCAAAAGTAAAAGTAAGTAGTAGTATGCAGAACGGCACATTTCAGAGTAATTACCATATATTATTGAATTATAATTACTGATAAGTCTGTCATATTTATTATTGTGTTATATGTATTTATTGTATTTTGGATTGTACTTGAAACTGTGATGTTATATTGTGATCCTGTTGTGATGTTATGTAGTGTGTCTATTGTGTCTATTATGTCTGTGTTTAGGACTACAGATGGAAATTAGCTTCCCTGCTAAATCTGGTGCACCCATCTTTTTGTTTCTATGTAAACAATTAATGTCTGTGCACACAGTCCTTTTAAAACAATAAAATAACATAAATAAAATGATACATTAGCCTAATGTGTAAGTAAAGGTGGAGTTAAAGGTCTACTTTATATACTGCAAGGTAGCTTAACCCATTATAATATCGTCATTTATTAGTTGATTTATATTTTGTATTAAATTATCTCAACATTAAAAAGTAGTCAAAAGTAATTAGGAGCCCAACTAATGTCAGATAAATGTAGTGGAGTAAAAAGTGCAATATTTACTTCTGTAATGTAGGCTAGTGGAGTAGAAGTATAAAGTAACAGAAAATTAAAATACTCAAGTAAAGTACAAGTACCTCAAGATTGTACTTAAGTACATTCGTTGAGTAAATTTACTGACCAAATAGCATAACATATGTTTTCCCAAAACTTTTTTGTCAAATTTCCAAACAGATAATAGAGAATATGTGACATGTTTTTTTATAATAGTATAAAACAGAACAGATTAAAGAAAATAGAAAAAAAGATAATCCCCATGTTTCCCTAGAATTGGCAGATAACCTTTTAGTGTGTATATATCTATTTTTTCCAGCTTAACAAAGTAGAAAATGTCCCAAATCCAAGAATGATGAATTAGAAGAGTTACAAAAGCTATTAGATTTTACCAGTGTACGGGTGGTCACAAATAAAGCAGTAATTGCAGATGGTTTGCACATATTGTTAGCTACCATTTTTACAAGAAAATAATATTCAAACACCACTGGGCACTCATATAGAATTAGATTCTGATTGTGTTTCTCTACAGTGTCCTGTACAAGCAAATGTCACCAGCAAAAAGGAGACTTTTGCTGCAAAAGTGCAAAAGGTCAGTGGATGCAGTAGATGTAGAGAGTGGTGGAGATGATGGCCCCAGGAGAGGAGACGAGAACAACAACAGTACTCTTCCCCGGTCCCAGCTCGAGGCTGTCGTCTCAGGAGAATGGGACATCTAACGGGAGGACCCTTGGAAAGCAGAATTTGTTCAAGCAGGACGTGAAGCAAGCTACGGGCGAGGTAGACAACATGATGCATACTGGCTTTGAGCACTTTAAGACATCTTAAACATCTTATATTCTTCTCTTTGTCTGACTCTCTAGGTAAAACACTCTAAAAGCAAGCAATTCACTCATGGCCTCCATCACCTCCAGCATTTCTCCTGTGACAGCCCTGTGTGTTTCATGATGTATTCTGAAGCTGCTGCAGCGTTCATCGGCCTCCATTCAGACAACACAGTTTGCCTTTACAAAGCTGATGGCCACAAGCAGACTTCATCAGAACGCCTCCCTTTCATGGGCCTGACTGCCACAAACATCCCTGGCCGTCTGGTGGGCTGGGGCCCGGGGCCCGTCTTCACCCTCCTGGACGCTGAGTTACGCCTCCTGGATGCTGCTCACGATGCCCTGGACATACGCGTGTGTCAGGCTGCGGAGCAGTCCGCAGAGCTGGTGACCGCAGGCGTGGGGAACGTGTGCGTGTGGTCGCTGACGCTCATGAGGTGTAAGGTGAAGATACAGGAGGAGCTGCAGCACGGCACTTTCACTCAAATGGCGTTGGCTCCCCCACGATCTGACAGGCCGCACAGGGCCTTCGTTGTGTGCGGGCGGGTCGTGACGGTGGTCAACCTCGATGCCGGAAAGGTGTTGGAGCACAAGAGGGATCTCTGCTCACGGTGTGTATGGGTGCACGTGATGAGAATCAGACTGTGAGTGGTGTAATTTGAATTTTTTTGTTATGTTTTACAGAGATATCACTGCACTGGTGTACTGCTCTCAACTGGACTGTTTGATCACTGCATCTCAAGAGCTCTCCGTTAGAGTCTGGGGTCCAGATTGGGAACTTCGTGTGACTCTTGTAGGACATAACGGTAAAGTCATATCCATATTCTTTTTGTCCCTCTTCATGATTAGACATAATGCTGACAGTTTTATTTGTGTCTAGGTGTGGTGAACTCTCTGTTCTACAGCTCTACATTAAGCATGCTGTTCTCAGCCTCTGTGGATTGTACGATCCGTTGCTGGAACGTGGAAGAGGGCGTTGTGGTCGAGTGTGTCCACACAGAACACAAAAACCCTCCGTTGTGCATAGGAGGCAATGAGAAGGGAGATACTTTCTTCTCCTTCTCTCACCAGGGAGTGGACATCTGGACCATCAGATCCTTGTACACCCTCCACTGTAAACTCAGAGGGGATGAAGGAGCCCCACTGAGACAAATCCTAGCCTCCCCCTTCCCTGCTCCGTACCCTACACGACTCCTCTGTGTGAGCGGGGACAGTGATATCACACTCGTGGCTGCAGAAACAGGTGCAGTGTTGACTTCTTTCAAGGCAAAGCAGAGGCTTTTGTGTGCCGACTACTGCCTGCAGAAAGAGATTCTGTTGGCTCTGACTGACTCAGGTACGGTGCTCCAAGCCAACACACTCACTAATCCAATCACTTTGATGCAAGAGTGGAAGGGGAGAGGCCAGGGGCCCTGGCAGCACGGGGACCATGTGACTGAGGATCTGCCGATCCCCGGCCCGGCCTGCTGCATGATACTGTACAGTAATGTGGCTGAAACACAGCGAGCTTTAGAGGAGTGGAGGAGTTTGCAGGAGAGAAGAGGATGCAGTCACAGGAATGAGGCGGCTCTTGATGATGCCAAGAATAAGTGAGCATTTTGTCTGCTTTTAAATGTCATTTATGTAAATATACTATGGGGCATCTTTATTTCAGCAAATGTTATTGTACTTGACAGGTTTTTGATCATCCTTGGCCATAGTGGAGGCTGTGTGAGTGTTCTGACAATCGATAATGGGAAGGTGTTGCACAGGACGCCGGCACACAACGGCCAGAGAGTCACCGCAATGCAGGCGTATCCTGAGAACGGTTACCTTTTCTCTACAGGTATTTCCCAGTTGGCAACCTCTGGTTCTGAGAAGTGAAGCCGATGCTGAAGAACCTTAAACCTGCATTCTTTCTACCAGCCAGCAGGGGGCGACTCCTCTGGTTCTATAGAAGTCTCTGAGAAAATGAGCCTACTTCTCTCTTGATTTATTACCTCAGTAAACATTGTAAACATGAGTTTATGGTCTCAATCACTAGTTTCAAGTCTTCTTCAATACAGCATGATGTTCATTTAGTAAATTATGGTCCCATTTAGAGTCAGATAGACCATAAAGCAGGGGATGCTTTAGGGCGGGGCTACCTTGTGATTGACAGGTCGCTACCACGGCGTTGTACTTTCACAGTGTGTTTTCAGTTGTAACATTTTGGTCGCCTATAAAATGTCTTATTCAGCCTTCGGTTGTACTTAGCTCCACCCTCTCGAGTCCAAAAACCAATTGGTGATGTCACGGTGACTACGTCCACTTCTTATATACAGTCTATTTCCAGTGTAACTTTATTGCCTTTGTCATGCTTGTCTGTGATGACTTACCGACTTTGCCCCGATCCATAAGGTGAGGACATGACCGTGGTGGTGTGGAGGGTAAACCCCTACGCCCAGGAGTGTCTCAGCCAACAGTGGAGCCTGCACTGTGGCCAGCCTCAAGTCTACCTGGCGGCGCTGGGGCCCCAACTGGCCCTGACCTCTCAGGAGCCCAACAGTGGCACCTTCAACCTGATGCACTTTAACCTGCTCGATCAGAGCCGGACCGATCACCCACCCGAGGAAGGACATTCAGACCACTTCACGGGTCACAAAAACTTCTTTGTTTGTGTCCTACTGAATTGATTGTCTTGTATTGTGTGTATGTGTGTGAGTGACTGGGTGTTTTGCTCTTGCAGGATTGTGTGCGTGTCCTGATCTGGAGGTGTTTGTCTCCAGCAGTCGAAATGGGACAGTGTATCTGGGATGAGAAGAATCACCTCCTCAGGTTGGAGCTAATTCCCTACCACTGATCTCTTGCATTACCGATATGAACAGCATGCAGTAATTCACTAATATACTGTATGTCTATTGATGTGTGTGTGTGTGTGTGTGTGTGTGTGTGTGTGTGTGTGTGTGTGTGTGTGTGTGTGTGTGTGTGTGTGTGTGTGACCCCTCCAGGACGCTGCAGCTGAATGCAGCTCCTCAGTGTCTGGCTTACGGTGGGTTTGGAGTGGAACTGTTTCTTGGCATCAGAGGGGATCTGTACAGGATGAATTGTGCAAAGTTCCTGCCACACAACTATCAACAAATGGTAACTAGTCAGTTTACAGTGTGGCTGGTGGATGTGTGTGTGGGGGGGGCGTAATTTAGACATTTCAAAGCTGCAAAATATAAACCCATTTAATCCCATTTTACTTCCACAGCTCCTTTACACTTATCGTGCTGAGCCCCTTCCTGACGCGCCTATCCTCCAGAATAAAGAAAAGTAAGATTTATTCATACTACATATTGAAAAATAATCCTAAACATTGCCCTGATAAGCGATGAGCAATATTGGTGCATACAGGAATGCAAGCACACACAAAGACGAGGAAGAGGAATCGGCAGCAATCGCCGGCAATTTATTGTTGAGCGAAGACGTGTGGAGACAGAAGGTGTGTGATAGAGTTTTAAGACATGTCAATGACACACTGAAACATGTGTTCAAATATCTTCTCCATCTGTCTTGTTCCAGGAGTGTCTGAGCTCAGTGACCTCGAACATGGACCTCGCTGCACTCCTACGGGGCTCAGTAACATGCCACAAAGGGAAGCCTCCCAGTACAAAGGAAACCAAGAAAGAGGCCTTTGATTGCTACATGAAGATAATATATGGGCTCCCCCCCAATATTAAGGTTTCTTCACTTTCCTCTCCTCACTCATTTTACCTGCTTCTTTTCAATACTGTCAAGAATAAGCTTCATAATCAGCTCCCTTTTCACCTTTCCTTTAACACACTGTGGCAGTCTGCAGCTAGCTCATACTGTATGTACATCAGCTTAAAGGTTTAATAAGACAGTAATTCCTGGATATGCAAGTTTCTAAAAATCTGAGTAACATCTGAATGATGCAAATGTGGTAGTATTTTTTTTGCCTGCAGCTTTCATAAATCAGCTTTTTTATTTGTATGTTTTGCATGTTTTCATCATGCTGAGAGAAATATATCATTAATAGGGTGTTGCTGTGTTTTCAGATTGATTTGGAGGAACTTGAGATGAACTCATTTTATCCTGAACCATATGACGGTAAGCCCCGTAACCTTCCCACCTTAAAGGAGGTCGTCCGATGCCCTGAACCTAAAGTAAAGATTCCTCTGGATGCGAAGAAAAAGAAGGTAGAAACTGTTAGCATGATAATCAAAACCTTATTCTCAGTCATTCTGGACTTTTTTTCTGGAGTGTTTCTGTGAAATGTGTTGTCATAGATCAGCCAG
Source organism: Sebastolobus alascanus (assembly GCA_916701645.2). Classification (NCBI taxonomy): domain Eukaryota; kingdom Metazoa; phylum Chordata; class Actinopteri; order Perciformes; family Sebastidae; genus Sebastolobus; species Sebastolobus alascanus. Next base: position 246,010 of record CAKAOJ020000171.1, read on the forward strand.
CTGTATAGAAATACAGTAAATATGTCTGGAGCAAAGTGTTGATCTGTTTCTCTAACTGCAGGAGAAGGCTGAAATCTCTAAACCAAAGACCGCACAGCCTGTTATACCCAAGAAACCCGTCAAAGTGAAGGAGTATGAAGAGGTAAGAGCATTTATTGTCTTTGTTTCACGGAAGACAAAAGAACGCTCAAAACAGCAGCTCTCATTTGTGTGTGCATCTATACTGTACGTACCTGTATATCTGCACGTGTCCCTGTAGCCTCCAGAGATCATTTCTCCGATAGAGAAACACAAAACTCCTACTCCTCCACCTCCTCATCCAAAGACCCCAACACAACGGGGACGCACCCCTGGGGTGCCGTCGTTCCTCAAACAGTTTGCAGATGCAGGCTGGTTTAAAGACCTGTATCCTGATGAAAAGGTAACGCACCTACATGTATATCTGTCATTAACTATGCAACTATATCATGCACATTGGTAAAGGTTGATGAGTGCATGTTTGTGTGCAGTGCATCCCCAGCACCCTGTCTCCAGATGACTTCTCCTTGCTGCTGCTGGGCCGCCTCAACACCTGCAGCGCTCCGTCTAAGATGAAGATCCTCGCTGCACTGCAGGCGCTGCACAGACAGGGACTCTTACACAATACAGACAAGCTTTACCAAGGCCTCATTGACCTGGTGCCCACATTAGTGAGACCTCACATGGTACTTACTGTATATCCACCATCAAGAATGTCATAGTGCATTTTAAGAAGTGGACGTGTCTAATTGTTTTCCCTGTGTGTGTGTTTCAGTCACCTGTGGAACGGGCCGTGCTTGTCGAAACGTTGAAGCTACTGATGCGTCTTAAGCCTGCCAGCTGTGAGCTTGTGAAAAAGCTTCTCACCCTTCTGGCTTTTAGAAAGCTGGGTCTCCGGTGAGTCAATCAATGTTACAACAACAATGTAAATACAAAAAGAAGCAAAGTTATTGCAGCTTTAATCTAAGAAACTCTAATATTCTGAGTGTAATTTAAAGGTCCCATGTTGTAAAAAGTGATATTTCATGTTTTTTTTTTTTATTATAAAGCAGGTTTGAGTGCTGTATAAACACTGTGAAAGTATCGAAACACTCAATCCACAGAGAACTACACAGAGCCTGTATTCAGAAACTCTGCCTATGAAACAAGCCGTCAGGATTTCTGTAATATTGTGATGTCACAAATTGGTGCCTTCAAATGAGTTCATGTTTACTGTGTTCATGAGAAGAGTCCATATGAACGCCCCCCCCCCCTTTTGGTATTCACGACCTCGTAAGTGGAAAGTTTCAAGGTTCACGAGTTGTGACGTGTTTGTTGACGTCGTCCGAAATGGCGGAGGACATAGAAGTTCATTTCTCGGTGCATAATAAGTTAATATATTGCAATTTTAGTCGTATATTGTTTTTATTCATAATTTTACAATATGTCGGAGGAAAATGTTGATATTCTCAACGGCCTCATCTTTCTCCTCTGTCATTATACCTTTACATTTCCTGTATTATGTTACCCACTTGCTAGCTTGTTAAACACCGACAGTAACGTTAATATTGCCGTTGCTTAGCAGTGGTGTTCTCACGACTTAACCACTTGAACGCCAAGTATATTGTGTACACGACTTCCCATGTTGTAAGCACAAGTTCACGAGTTTCATTTGAAGGCACCATCTGTGAATGACATCAGCTGACAGGAAGTAAACATGGACCCAAACTGTTGCCTAGCAACGCGATTCCGTTTCAATTCCGTTGAAATGCACTAAAACAGTGTTTCAGACAGAGGGTGAATACAGGCATATTAAAACAGACAGTATGAGCAAAATAAAGTTGTTTTTTTTAACATTACAGCATGTAAACATGTTCTAGTAGAAACATAAAATACAAGTATGAACCTGACATTGAGCAGGATATGGGACCTTTAAACTTTCTGAACTGACAAAGTTTGAATTATCTTGTTGTCCTCGTGTCAATAGAGAAACAGTGCTGCGCCTGCTGACTGCATTAGGTCTAAATGAGGCTGAGCAGTGGTTGTGTCCAGAGCTGGAGAGCTGGGACTCAGAGCTGCAGGACCAGTCTGACATCTGGAAGAGCCTCCATGACAGAGCAGACTCCTGGCTGGAGTTATGGATCTCCAAATACAAAGTAACAAGAAGACATGTTAACATTTAAATCTTAATCTCTCAAGCTTCAACTCTTGTTTTAAATCTGGAAAAATGAAACATCTTTCACATTCATTATCACCATCTATCAGAGTATTTTTGAGCGTGACAAAAGGACAGAACAGGTGTTTGAAAACTGAGAGGCTCTCCCTCTTTGAATCAGCTCTCCACTGCTTCTCGTGTCCTTTACTGTGACCTTAACTCCTCTAAATAAGGAATGCATGAGAGCTTGTTGTTGACTGGCATGGCTGCTGGTTACTGGAAGTGATTAACTGCCTCTTTTTCTCTCCACGCCACCAGGAACATAACAGGTATCTCAGGAGTACAGCACAGAGGACGCCGCCGACCTTCAGCGTGGTGGATGTGCTGAATTATTTCTGCTCCGTCCAAAAAGAGGAGTACAGAAAGGCCCGATGTGTTGCACTTGCTGATCGCAAAAACACCGTTCTGTTGCCCCTATATGACTGGTATGGAAAAGTCACACTGTACATATTGTTGTTTCCTCTGCAAAACGTAGTTTTCTTAATATTCTGTGTCTATTTGTGTAGTAGTTCTCAGCCGATCCTTCGTCTAGGAGAGACTTACAGCATGGCCAGGATGTGGAGGTCACCAGGTAAGATTTCACCGTACTTCAGCAAAGACGTCTGATTATAGAAATGAACTGCTTTATAACATTTAACACATTCTTGTCATACAGGTGTAATTCTGCCTCCCCTGAGACACCGGCCCTTCCTCACACACTTCCCCTGTTTCATCTCTTTGCCGTTACCTCGGATCACTCTTCGCCCCTTTCACGTCTACTCAGCCGAGGACTGGGTGATGACCTCGCCTCGCCGCTACTTCATTCAACAGCAGTCGTACGTAGAGTACTACAGGTGATGCTTACAATTAAATGCACTTAAAACTTTGCTTTATGACTGATTTATTCTGTGACTGACAGTATGTAAATGCATTCATGTGGTACAAAGGTGCTTTGCTACACACACTTGCTCATAACGGTGATTTTTGACTTTTGATTCGATGTATATAAGTTGAATGAGTACAAAAAAAAGCATAATCCTGGACATTTTAAAACAGATATTCAAGACACACAGTGTGACAAATTAGAATAGCACAAAGAGAGAGAAATGTAAGTAAGTATTTAAAATAAGCCCAAATATTTTGCAGTTACATTCATTTCCGGTTTAAGGCAAAATTATGCAAATATTTAGCAAACACATTATAAAAAGAAACCATTGTCGAACCTGTAGTTTTGGTTGTTGATGCGTAGTATGCAAATGTAATATCTGATCAGATACTGTATATGAACGAGTGCCTTATGTAAATAAAGTACTGGTGACAGTTGTAAAGAGAGAAACTATCCTGTTAACTGATTATAAATCACAAAGTCATTTTGGGTACAAAACCAGCAATTTAATTTATACAGTCAACAAGTGAACTTATTAAAGTAGTATAGCACCATTTTAATATAGCATGGCTTATTACCAACTTCCTGAAGGAGTATTTTATATAATGTAATCACTTCCATGTGTCCTTTTGTCTGGCAAACAAATATTAAAAAACTGTAAGTTGGTGCATCTCTAGAGGAGGAAACTTTATCTCCCTACAATAACAAACCTGTTGCTTTGGTGACAGAACGACTGAACCCTAACCACACCATCACCCTTAACTCTGGAACCCTTCTGAGACCGTCACATGACACATAAAGAAAAGATAAAAAACAGATACTAGACTATTATTAGGGTGATGATTTGATTGTCAGGTATATGTACATTGCTCTGTTGGTAAGCAAACTAATGAAGCACCTGTTTCCTTCCCTTCAGTCTACCAAGTCTTTATCATAATTGAGCAGGTCGCATGTGAGAAAGAGGTCAGAGCGCCCGCTCTCTATCAGCACCCTGTTGAGCTGGCTGCTGGTAACGTTGATGTCTGTGGCTTCATCCAGCGGCCAGTCTAAGAGCTGAGCGCTGGAGGGCAGGTCAGGAAGGCCCGGCTGGTAGTCCTCCAGGGGGTTGGGGTACAGTAACTGACGGAGAGAGGGCATTCTCACGGCCATCCTCACCAGGTCCATGAGGCCAGCGACGGAGAGCGGGTTCAGGGCCAAAGCCAAGCTCTTCAGGGCCCGGCAGCCTCCCAGCGAGGGCAGCAAGAGTCCCATCAGGCTATCGGTGAGCCCACAGCCACTCAGAGAGAGGTGCTGCAGGCTGCTGGAAGCCTGGGAGAGGAGGCGGCGGATAGACGTCAGGGTGTTTTCATCCAGACGGTTCTCGCTGAGATCCAGCTGCTGCAGCGTGGAGGCATGATGGCTGCAGGACAGATACGCAAGATCAGCCGGGCTCAGGCTCAAATATGGCAGCTCCAGTATCTCTAGAGGCTGAGGCAGTGAGCTGTAACAAAAGAACATTTAAAGTATTATTCAACTCAAATATTCATTATAGACGTCTAATTGTTTTCTCTTTTTAATCTCATCATTCTAACAATGGCTGATAGTTTGGGCAGATTTAAATTAAAGATTAAAATAGGTCTGCATTTTTTGAAAAGTGCAATTTAGATTTGAGTAGTTGGAGATTATGGCTTCATTATGGATTAATCCGCTGATTATGTTCTCTATTAACTGATAAATCATTTAAAATAAATGAATATCATCTATAAAATGTCAGGAAATGGTGAAAAATGCCTATAATAACTTTCTTCAAATTTCTTGTAATGCCATACAACAATCCTAAATATTTAGTGTACTATCAAATAAAAGAAATAAAAGCTGCAAATCCTAAATTAACAAGGTTAGAACCAGCAATTTATTGGCAAATTTTACACCAAATGGCAGAATAATAACTAATTGACTATTTGTTTTGGCTCCTTTAGAGATTGGTATATTGCCTTTCCTAAATCTAGAAACATGTGACAGAGTTATTTACTAGGCTCAGGCTGTAGTTGCTAAGTTACAGGACAGCGTGCACGTAGTGGGGAACCCGGCCGTACCTGAGCAGCACACGAAGTTGCCCAGGCAGGCGCAGTGCAGTGAGGCTGAGGCGTCGCAGCTCTTGTAGCTGTGTCAGACCCTGAGACAAGTCCCTCAGGGCGTCTTCCTGGCCATGCTGGTCTATGCGAAAATCCAAGTTACAGTAGTGCAGGCGAAGAGAGCTCAGTGCAGGGAAGGTGGAGAGCAGAGGCAGCAGCTCGGCCAAGCCGGCCACCCCGAGGCTGCTGTAGCGGACGTCAATGCCCACGAGACCCTGACGAGGCAGGAGGCCCAGCAGGGTCCGGATGCTGGACACGGAAATCTCTTCTGCACGGAGGTATCTGCACTGAAGCTTGAGGGGTCCCAGTGTGCTCAGAGCTCCACGAACACGCTCCCAAGACCGAGCATTTACAAAAAGATCAGCTCTAACATGCACCAACACTTCACTGTTTGCATCTTCGGCCTCCTTTCTACTGCCTCCTAAACCTGCCACTGCAGCCTCTCTTCTCCTCTCTACCTCCATCCTCCTCCTGACACCTTTAATCAGCTCCTCTTCGCCCACAATCCCCCCCGATCCTGTCCTCTCTCCCCCCAGCTCCTTATTATCTGTGCTCGACTCATCACCACTTGTTTCCTTTCCCCTTTTCCACTGTCCCCTCTCTCTCTTCACATCCTTTTCTCTCTCCAGAGCTGAGAACCTCTTCCTCTCCCGCTGTGCCCTCTGAGCTCCGGCTCTGGCTTGAACCACCATGGTGCAGAGAGCTACAGTGAGAGACCAGCCTCCCATGGAGTCCCCCATCCCTCCTTCATCTCCTTGCAGGCCACACAGGTCCAGCACCTGCAGGGCACACCTAGGAAAGAGGAACGGGTCTTAAAGGGGACATATCATGTTCATTTTCAGGTTCATACTTGTATTTTGGGTTTCTACTAGAACATGTTTACATACTTTAATGTTTAAAAAAACATGCTGTCTGCCTGAATATACCTGTATTCACCCTCCTGTCTTAAACGCTCCGTTTTAGTACATTTCAACGGAATTGCAACATAATTGCGTTGCTAGGCAACAGCTTGGGTCCATGTTTACTTCCTGTCAGCTGATGTCATTCACATACACACTGCAACAGGAAATAAACTGGGACCCATTTAGAATGTTTACGCTTAAATCTTTGAAATGGTTTGAAATATTGTAGATTTGTGACATCCCAAATGGACAGAGAATCCTGACGGCTTGTTTCAAAAGCTCAGTTTCTGAATACGGGCTATGTGTATTTCTCTGTGGATTAAGCGTTTCGATACTTTCACAGTATTTATATAGAACTTAAACCTTCTTTATAATATAAAAGACATGAAAATGCCACTTTTTACAATATGGGACCTTTAAAGCTGCAGTATGCGATATTGGCGCAAATATGATTTTAAAAAGTTATTTTTATTAAACGGCCGCTATATGGTGACAGTAGTCCATGAAACAGGTAACCTGAGTTAAATCCTGTTCCTCTGTGTCCTACTGTGTCCTCCGGTGCTCCTAACGGCATCTGAAGGATTTCACTTACCGGAGGAAAACAAGGTCCGCTGCCCAGCTGCAGTCTATGAGAGCCGGCTGTCAATCACTCTGAACTCCGACCAAACGGTCAAACTAGGCAGCGCTGATCAGATATGAATCAATATTCTGTTACTGTAATGACTATTTCTCTCCTCAGATGTTCTCAGAATCATCTTGTAGTTACTGTTTAGCTGGTAAATGAGAAAGATTGTGACGCGGCCGCCATTGTAAAATCTGTTGAAGGAAGCCAAGTTCTGGTCACATGACCGGAGCACAGCCAATAGGAACGCTCTCTCTCTCTGAAATGACCTGTGATTGGTCAAAATCTGCCGTCACGGGGCTAAATTTCTCTAAAGCTGAAAACAGAGACATGAGGAGGAGCAGAAGTCTAGTTTTCTCTCAGAACACTTGAATTACAATATGCTGAAAGGTTATTATGGGATTTTTGCCAAATTATGCCCAAAAATTGTTGCCTACTGCAGCTTTAATGTTCCTCACACATCATGATCTAAACACTGCAGCTAGAATAATAAACTACTTCTTACCTTTGGTCTGACAGTCCTCTCACCACTGCCAGTAGCAGAGCTTGGATGCAGAGTCGGTTTGGCCCTTTCTGTCCCGGTTTCCTGCGCCTGCCGACCCTCAGGGTGCGCTCGGGCCACCTCTGCACCAGCTCCCCCACAGCCAGCGGTCTGCAGCTGGTGAAGGAGGCCTCCAGCAGCGGGGTGTACAGCTCTCTGGGGACCCAGCGCAACCAGCAGGGAGACGAGCTGTGGTCGCTCACCACCTCTTTGGCACAGAGACTCACCAGGGACAGCACCATGTCTGCACAGAGAAACGGTGAGCTTTAAGCTTTAAGCATTAACAACACAGCAGCCCGAATAGTGTGGCGTCTGTTCCTCTGCAGAGGAAGCAGCGTGGGTGAGCTACATGCAACTAGCTGCAACTAGATCACATGAACTTTAGGACAGGAATTTATAACATCATCTGATATCTGCCGGTATTATTAACAGCAATAAACTGTAAACCTCTCGCTAGTGAAACACTAAACGTTAGCTAACTGCACAAACTCTCTCTGAGGAAGCTGCTGCTGCAGGAGGAGTGTTTACATCTGAGTCTGACTGACGCAGGCCAGTGACGCGGCACGTACAGGCGTGACGTCACCACTGCAGATTGGGTCCTGTGCGCTATTAAAGCGGCAGTAGGCAATTTTGTTTTGGCATCATTTGGCAAAAATCCCATAATAACCTTTAAGCATATTGTAATTCAAGTGTTCTGAGAGAAAACTAGACTTCTGCTCCTCCTCATGTCTCTGTTTTCAGGCTTTAGATAAATCTAGCCCCGTGACGGCAGATTTTGACCAATCACAGGTCATTTCAGAGAGAGAGAGCGTTCCTATTGGCTGTGCTCCGGTCATGTGACCAGAACTTGGCCTCCTTCAACAGATTTTCCAATGGCGGCTGGGTCGCAAACTTTCTCATTTTACAGCTAAACAGTAACTACAAGATGATTCTGAGAACATCTGAGGAGAGAAATAGTCATTACAGTAACAGAATATTGATTCATATCTGATCAGCGCTGCCTAGTTTGACCGTTTGGTCGGAGTTCAGAGTGATTGACAGCCGGCTCTCATAGACTGCAGCTGGGCAGCGGACCTTGTTTTCCTCCGGTAAGTGAAATCCTTCAGATGCCGTTAGGAGCACCGGAGGACACAGTAGGACACAGAGGAACAGGATTTAATTCAGGTTACCTGTTTCATGTACTACTGTCACCATATAGCGGCCGTTTTCTAAAAATAACTTTTTTAAATCATATTTGCGCTGATCTCGCATACTGCAGCTTTAACTTACTTTTGTGCCCTTTCATTCTTTGCACAGTTATTTTCTATAAAAGTTTTATTTTTTAGTTTTACCATCACCTAGTACTGTTCAGTTAATAGATACATTCAGAGTTTTATAATACTACACAGCAGGAACTATCCCTCCTAACAAGACATCTATATAAGGACATGATACTAGGAAGTGTTTATGACTGATGGGGTTCAACTTTGCTATCAGACATGTTGACTAAGCGCTTCCATCGCTGCCAAGTTTAGCCCTCGACCCTTAACCTTCAATAGGTGCCAGCATGGATATATATATATATATATATATATATATATATATATATATATACTTTGACTGAAAACAATTGGACCTTGCAGGGACTCCTGTAGTAGCTCTTTGTATCCTGCCATAGAAATATTCAGATTTTTTACTAAAATGAAAGAAATAATATTACAGCTTTAAAATGCTTTCAAATAAAAGTCTTGCATTCAAAATCTTACAAGAAAATGTAAAGATAAGTAGCAGTTATCAGCAAAATGTAAAGCATCAAAAGCAAAAGTACACTTAAGGCAGCGAGTGAGAGTATTATTAGCCTATATTATAGAATTGGATTGATTGACACCTGGTGGCATTTATTATTATTATTATTATTTATTAAACGCCCGGTGGCATTATTAAACGCCTAGTGGCATTTATTATTGTTATTATTATTATTATTATTATTTATTAAACGCCCAATGGCATTTTTATTATTTATTAAACGCCTGGTAGCGTTATTATTATTATTATTTATTAAGCGCCTGGTGGCGTTATTATTATTTATTAAACGCCTGGTAGCGTTATTATTATTATTATTATTTATTGAACGCCTGGTGGCATTGTTATTATTTTAAAACGACTGTAAGCATTATTATTATTATTATTATTTGTTAAACGACTGTTAGCATTATTATCATTATTTATTTATTAAAAGCCTGGTGGCTTTATTATTATAATTATTTAATAAACGACTGTTAGTGTTATTATTATTATTTCTTAAATGCCTGGTAGCATTATTATTATTTATTTATTTATTTATTTATTAAAATCCTGGTGGCTTTATTATTATTATTTATTAAATGCCTGGTGGCGTTATTATTATCATTTATTACACACCTGGTGGTGTTATTATTTATAAAATGCATCATGGTGTTATTAAATGGCTGGTGGCATTATTATTATTATCATTGTTATTGTTGTACATGTATACAAATATAAACAGCACAGTGTTCTACCTCCACCTGTCCAGAGGGCAGCACAGAGCATAATACACCAACTCTCCCTTAATAAATCCACCAGGACGGGTTAACGGTGATAATGAGTTTACTTATTCAGTATGACTGACTGAACAACAAGCTGAGAAGCCAAACAGCATTACATTTAGAATACGGGCAAAAATAAATGAAGTTTTATGAAAAATAAAAATTAAATTAAGGTCTGTGCATGATAACAGGTGGCTGGAGTCTATGCCAGCCTGTATTTGGCACTGAGAAAGGGAGACACATTAGACAGCAGTCCAAGAAAGAAGGGAAATGGCATGTTCCCAAACAGTAAATCACACTCACTTGCAAATCCACATGATGAATGTGCCTGAAAATATGACTTGTATCAAATATATATTAAAGATAAAACACATATATTTCTAAAACACAACAGAGTGAGATCCAGTTTATTTGATCAGTAGACTGGACCAACTGTCTGTATTATTGTGTTAGTTATTATGTACGCAGGCAGGACTCCCTGGGAAGTATTGACAAGTATTGAAATATTGAGTGTATATTATTTTTATTATATTGATTATCCTGGTGAAATAAAGTAAAGTAGGAAGACTATAATTATGTCACTTCACAAAAACATAACTAGGTTAGTGCTCACTGTCTGTATTGTGTCCTAAAAGAAGCCAACATGGATGAATCACTAGATGGAGCTAAAGGATCATGCAAGCTGACTGTGCTCTGCCTTAAACAGTCATACAGAACATTTACTCTACATTCATCCTAAGGTTTATATATATATAAAAATAACAAGACTTTTGTGAATCACAAGTAAGTTACCTGTTAACTGTCTCTCTATATTGTTAGCTGTTAACTGAAATACTTTAATACTGAATACTGAATACTGAATACTAAAAAAAATTATTAATTATTCCAAGCAGCTGTTGGTTGAGACCAAACTGATAACATTTCATCCTTGCTCATACCTGACCTGAGAGCTGTTTGTGTTTGGGACTGTTGGTTCTGATTATGATTACCAATTTTCCGCTACTCGCTCAGGCTTTGGATTTACGTCTTAGCTGTAATTGATGCTTTGTTTGTGAACATAATCACCTTTTTTTTTGTTTGTTTAGATGCTGAAGGACTAATTTCACAGAGGGCACTGGTAAGCACTGCTGTTAATACACACACAACACAACAACTAATAAACATGCTTTTACTTCATTTATTGCTGCAGTCTCTTCAGATGACAGGAAGGGATCTTTGTCCACCTCATTGTTAATACCACTTCCATCATCATATACTATATATATACAGTATAACACCTTATGAAATGTACTTCTGTTTTCATGACATGATGGTCTCTGCCACGTGTATTTTCTTGGTTTTACTTCACTTCAGTATCTATTGTTGTTGTTTTCCAAATTCAAAAGAGTTTAAGAGGAAGGAAGAAAACTATCCTACATATCCAGACTAACATGCATGTTTATCCTGAAATTTCATACGTGAATTTTTGAATGTGTGCCACAAACTGGAAAAAAATAGTTATTTTTCAAGTAATATATTCATTAAGTTGAAATCAGAACTAGTAAAATATCTTTATTGACACATTGAGGGCAAGAATCCTCCTCTGCGCTCACTAAGCGTGTGGATGCACAGCTAACATAAGGCATCGGCCATATAGGTGGTCGCCAAGGGCGCCACCTACTGGGAGGCACTGGGCGCCCTCTAAAAAAATTGAAAATAAAAAAATAAAAGTGCTGGTGGGCGTCCTTCCTCATTTTCTGCATTGAAGCAACAAATGAACAAATAAAGAAAGAAAGAAAGAAAGAAAGAAAGAAAGAAATACACTTTCACCCCTAATCCAAAATGTCAAAATGTCTTCTGTGATAAATAGCTTAGTTATAGTTAAGGTGTGAAGGTTAGGCATTGACCTTGAGGTTAAGGTTAGGAGGTCGTCGGGCAGCGAGTCTCGCAAGAGTTTTTGCAAGTTTTCACAATCTGTGGGTCACTACCTAGACATGACCAGTAAAATGCTCTTTCTCAGATTCAGTCACTGTTTCCCTGATTTTTTTTTTCATGCCGTTTATTCCCTCCTATTCAAAATCTGTTACGCACGTACAGTATGCCTCGTTATTTTCACGTTTAGACGTTAAATGGGCAGTTTTTATACGTTTTTGGGTTGCTTTCCCCCTTCATAAAGACCCGATCTGTCAGAATTAAACGTATTTTGAAATGAGACCAAACCGATTTGTTGCACTAAATTTGGTGAAATAAACACCATATGCTCAACAGACTGGCAGAATTAAAGCCTCTGGCACTTGTACAACAAAACAGGGAAGAGAGAAAACGTTGTTAGTTCTTGTGAAGTTTTAACATCGTTTTACATTAGAGGAAAAAAAAACTTTCTTGCTTATAGTCCAACAACGCCTCCAAGAAATATGTACATGAGAACATGAGATTGGAGCCTCCTAAAAACATACTAGATAGTGTATCTGATACATGATGCACACATACAGTAAAGGGTCCTACTTCTGCAGCATTCACTGACTGGAACCTGTAATTTATGCAGCTTTATGCTACTAAAGAGATATGACGGGCGCACCTTCTGCTCCCTTGGCTGAAAATATGTTGATCCTTGCAGCTTTGTTACTAATCTTATAATTTAATTTAACATTCAATTCTTCCTGCAGTCTTTTAATCCTCATATGCACACTTAAGGATCAAATATCTTCCTGATTCCAATTCTCCAACCAGTCAGAGTTATTCATTCCTATTAATACTGATGTTCACTTGAACACTATTCTCTGCTCACAGATAGCTGCGGTGCTGCTGATTAATTCACATACAAATTAAATTTCCTAGATGTGTGTTTTGCAGCCACCACTCTCATGACATCCCCCCCCCCCCCTGTCATATAAGTGTCAGTTTAAGCCTGTCTTCTTATACACTCTGCAGTTTCATTTGCATTTTACAAGGATGATTCATCGCTGAACCATGACATCCCCAGCTCCCTACACTTCCATCACATATACACCCAGTATAGCGTGCTTGCATCAGATAGCGGGTCGTACAAGATGTAATCTTTACCTTGAGCATCTCACAAAGCATTCAAAATTATTAATACTGAACGTCTTATAAATAACTATAGTTTATGTAGATGTGTTCAGCAGCAGACCGATTACAGTGCACTAGCTCTCTTCTTCCTTTAAATTACTTTGCGCTATTAAAGACAAATTTATCACCTATTTGCCTTTTGTTTTCAGGATTTATCTGTGTGTAATATTTCACCGGCAGTCTTTGGGAAATTGCCAGATTTTTTCAGTTTGTCCCCAGAAATAACAGTGCCAATGGTTCTGGGGAGCAAACGATTAACCTTTTGTTCCTAAACAGAATTAATGGTCACACTCTTTTTTTTTTTTTTTTACGGTTTTACATAAAGATTAATAGCTGTAAGTAATGACTGAAAATGGATGATAGATTTCATGTTACATTTCAAGCAATCCACGCTTGGCTATAATGAAAGTGTAAAAAAAAAAATAGAAAGAAAATAGCGCTACTATCTTCTGCTTTTTTTGGTTAGTTTGTTGAAAGAAACGGAAAACATGCAAAGAAAAATAGTTCTCCACTTTCTACCTCCTTTTAATACATTTAAATGCAGTAGAGCATACTGAATACTTCACATCTCATGCAACCTCTTAAAACATAGAAAAGTAGTTGAATCGGTGTTATGCTATTGTTACATATATCGAGTTTGTCTGTGTGGTTACAGAATTAAACTTATTACTCCCTCTAGTGGCTGTTGGTATGAGAGTTAGATATATTAATCACAAGGCGTTCACTCCTAAAACATCTACTAATCGACTTCCTGCTTCCAAGTTGCATTGATTTTTCTATATATAATGGTAAAAAGAAAAGAGTAAAGGGGAAACAGAAGATTGGCTTATAGTATATTTGTCTAAAATGAACTGAAATCGCCCACTAAAAGGTCAAATAATGAAGTGAGTCTTTTCCTTAAAGATAATAATTTCTCAATTTTAAAAAATGAGTAAAACATCTGTATGTGGTTCAATAGGCCTTTAAGACAGTGCATGGTTACCATGCCAACAGGTTTATCAGCCGTCCCCTGCAAAATCTCTCCAAACCATATTAATTTCCCTTGCAAACGGCAGGATATTTGACACGTGTATTAACCATTGTTTGGCCACACACATGAGGTTAAGATGGCAACATGTCTTAGCTGATGCGGTCTGGCAGAGGAACGGGGACTTTGTGTGATGCAGGAAACTGGGCAAAACAATCTGGCAGAGAGTTTAGACGCCCAAAAATAATAAGTTGATTCATGTGTCCTCAGGGGTATCTCTGACTTTGGCACTGATAAACTTGTACAGCTGACTGATGATTTTATAAGACTATGAGAATATCCGTCTTAACAGTACAAAATCTACAAAATCAGTGATTAGTCAGCCTCATGTTCCCTCTTGGTAAGCGGTGCCCTTGAAGTGAGCCAGTAAGAAAAGTGATATATCGACTTTGACAAGTTAAAAGCAACTCCTCCTGGCGGGTCACATCGGGGGTGTTCAGGAGAGGAAGAACTGTCTCCGCCAGAATCTGTCGGAAGCTCCTTGAACCTGTCGCCATGAACTTCACACATATAGACAACCTTTTGAACTCTCTGGCTGAGCAGAGTGCATCACCCAAATCATCCAAACCAGTGGAGCAAAGACACATCTAATGGTGCTGAGACATTTTGACACGTTATTTCTAAACTGTTTTCTGGGTGAGGACTGCCACACTTTATCTGTGCTAACAGTGGTAAAGATACGAGAAGTTTAATACTCAGTTGTATGAATAAAAATGCTGTAAATAATATGCTATAATTGCAATGCATTGAATCAAAACAAAACTGACATCTGTATCTGTTAAGAGGTAACAAAGAACTATGCAACAGCTGTTACAATATGTTTGATTAAGAGAAAGAAAAAGTAGACCACAGAATCAGCCGATTAGACTGTTGTCAGTCGCTATAAGCCCCATAGATGTGGGTCAATAGGGGCCTGCTACACCCACTAGTAGGTTTTATCATCTATTCACATGGTAGATCACCAAAAGAAGGTATAAAAGAACACGACAGTGTCCTCTAATGTCCGTGTAGACATTGTGAAGCTCCATGATGGGTTTTCACCAGGATACCAGAGTCAGCATCCTGTGTGAAACCAACAACGTGTTCTTATGTTTGTAGTTATTTTAACCCAAAACACAATATTTTTCCCTAAACTTAACTTTTTTTTTTTTGCCTAAACCTAAAGAAGTTGTAGTTTTGTTGCCTAAACTTAAAGAAGCCTTTTTGATTGTGTTACAAACGTGACGTTTCATTCACTTTTACAACATATTAGAACGTGTTGCTTTTAAGGTTTCACTTTTACGACGTAGTAGGCGTAGTAGGCCCCAAATGAAACCACATCTATGGTGCTTATAGCGACTGATAACGGCGATTTAAAGGCCTGATAACAGCCGAATTGGGTGCCAGAATATGTAAATATGTAAACAAACAAACTAACAAACAAAAAGTAAAAATATGGGCGTGTGGTGCCCTGGTGGCTTAGAGATTTAGCACGCTGATCCAGCCAGTTCTCATTCACAGGGCGTCAAAAACTGACGCTTTGTCACGGCCGTCGACGTTCGATACCGCCGCACAAGGCACGCTTTAGCGGTGGTATGCAACGCACCGGGTTTTCCATTAACTACAATGTAAACCCATCTTCGGCAACAGTAAACGTTCAGGGAAAGTGCTGTGGTGACGTAGTTTAAAGAATGAGAGACACACAGGGCAGACCGGAGGGAGGTGGATGGACCCAACAAACACAGGGATTTCATCCAGAATACCGCTGTTTGTGTTTAGCATTACAACATTGAGCACGTGTTTACTGCCAGTAAAAAGTGATGCTGAGGGATCTGACAAAGCGTCAGTATGTGACGAGTTGGGATGAGAACGTGTTTCCTGATCATGGACCGCGGCGTCCCCAGTACTAGTCTGGCTCGGGGCTTTTTGCACGTTGCTAGTCATCCATCCATCTCTCTTCCTTCATTTCCTGTCATCTCTCTTCTCTCAAATCTCTAATAAAGCATAAAGAGCCAGAGGCATAAAATGCAAAACTTTGAGACTACACTATGTACTAAGCACTAAACTTCTCTGAGACCTTGAGGAAGGCTGTTTCAAATTCAAGGTGCAGCAACAGCAACAACACAGTCAAATTCAGTTTTCAGTTGTGATCTTGGAACATCCAAGAGTCCCTGCTCTGAGGACCTGAGGCTTCTCCCAGTAGTGAGATGGGATAACTCTCCTGACCTGTCACGCAAATGCATTGTAAGCCAAAGGTTAATAGTTTAACAGGAAGGCAGTTAAGTGTAATATGTGGTCTTGTTTTTGTTATGAGTCCTTGACCTACCTGAGCAAATGCAGATTGCTTGAGGTAGAGACATCGAGTGATGAAGGCATGGGTGACTTTTGAAACAGCATAATATTTAATATTCCGGTCAAGATGGCTAATTAGCTACGGATAATTGTGCAGAAGAGGCCGATAAAAAAACCCATCTGTTTTGTCATAGTTAAGTTGCAGCAAAGTTTGAGACATCTTTTCTTTTATGGCTCCAAGGCTGCTTTGAATTACTGCAGCTGCATACAAGTACTGCAATTAAAAGAAAGATATACAATATCATCATTAAGAGTCTCAGAGGTCCCAATATAGCCTACATAATGAGTTCAAGAAGGAGCATGTACTCAGAGAACATGTATGGACCTGGACTGCTGTAATGTCGAAGTCTGTTCCCCGTCAAATAGTGTTTCCCTCCTGTTCAAATGATAGCTGTGGTTAGGGTTAGTGATAATGGTTCAGGTTTAGGCAGAGGAGTTTAGGTAGGGGGAAGCAGTATTCGTCAGGGAAACAGTATTCGTCACAACACCTGTTCAAGAATCGACCCCTGGGACAAACCTTAGTGAGGTGAAGCCTCGTCTGTTCCTGCAGAAAAAAGTGTGGTTATGGTGGCACTGCGTGATTTAGAAATTAATATGATTCTGCATTAATGCATGACATAAAAATCCTTGGTTGGTGCTGTTTAATTTATCATTATTCTATAATACAAGGTGGCTGATATACTAGTTTTTAAATTGTGTTTATTACTATGATTGCGTCTGAAATTCCACACTAACATGCTATTTAGTAGGCTAAAACAGTATGTGAGCTATTCTAGGATGTCCATAACCTTAGTATGAAACCAATAGTATGCGAATTGCATACTATTTCCGGTGAAATATTACAGTATGCAACGCTGGACACTATGGCGGCATTAATATCCCAAAATGCAATGCGGTAGTGACGTCAACGTTCATAACATACATTGACAGTAACATCCATAACGCTTCAATTTAAGTGTAAGTATAAGATTTCACTTTGCTAGGCGTAATATATATTTTTAATTTAATTCCGACTTTGATTCTCACAAAGCCTCGTTTTGGTCACATGAGGTTGGCACGGGTTACCATGGTTACACGTCTCCAACCAGCAAGGAGGCTCTCAGGAAGTGACGACGTAAATTACTGCTCAGTGTAATAGCAATAGTCAAACTGTACCATTGTGTAATTTTCTTGTCCCTTGACAGTAGGGCAGAAACTGTGCATTAAAGAGAGGGGATACGGAATATGTCAGTCTGAATGAATGTGTATCCCACTATCACTTTTGCTAGGAAATAGTAAACTTCTCCATATTCACCAAGATTATTAAGCATAATCTGAAGTACACACTAAATCAAGTACTTGATGGTAGAGCATACAGCAAACACTGAGCATTATAGAGAGATCATGCAGTCTGAAAGAATGTGTAAGTTAGCAATTGAATATCACAAATGTAATATTTGTCAAAAAAGTTGTCATATTCCTTTTTATTTCTCATCTACAGAAACATATCTTCCATGATAAAGTAGACAACACTTGATTTTGAGAGTGTAGTATCAATTTAATGTTTTGTGTTAATTTTTATCTTTTGGATCATTCTGGATTGATGCTATAAAACCAGTCCTCTCCTCCTCTCTAATGAACCTCCTCTCCTGCTCTCTCTTAGTCATTAATCAAGCTGTAATTATTCAGGTGATTTGCTTTGAGGGCTAATGACCGGAGGGAGAGAAGGACAAGGTCTTTGCTCTCAAAATACTTAATCATAATCTGATGCATTATTTACAGAATCTGTCAAACTGATCTGAAGTTATCCACAAATTAATTAGTTATTAGGTAAATTATTGTAAGGGCAAGTTTACTGCAGCGAATTGGAATATACAGTAACAAGGTATATTTAATCAAATACTGCTACTGTATACTTCAACTCCACTACATGTCAGAGAGACACGTTGTACTTTTACTCCACTACATTTAGTTACTAGATTTATTTTACATACAAAACATGTTGAGCTTCTAAAATATAATGCAGTGTTATAGATGAAAATACCCATCAGTAATAATAATGCAATAATGTAATATTCATATTTATAACTGTGTGTTCGGACAGAGCATAAGGCAAATTTTAGAGGCAGCACGATTGAATACAAAGCCGCAAATCCACCCAGGTTGGCGTGATTGAATTGATGTGGTGTTGCGTCCAAGTGAGTTAAAATGCTTCAACTTGAGCGACAAATTCACGCTCAATCTCGGAGCTTTATGAATTAAAATGTTTTAACTTGTTGCATTGACTTTTGTGGGTGCAGCCAATCGCTGCCAATCGCTGTTGAACTGAAAGGTGGACGAAAAACAAATTACTTGTGTATCTGAATATCCAAAACTGTACAACAGTTCAACAAACACTGGCCTCGTATCGAGATCAGACAAAAAGATATTTGCTTGGTGAAGTATCAGCATGCAGGAAGAGCTGCAACGATTAATCGATTAGTTGTCAGCTATTAAATTAATCGCCAACTATTTTGATAATTGATTAATTGGTTTGAGTAATTTTTTAGGAAATAAGAAGTCAAAATTCTCTGATTCCAGCTCCTTAAATGTGAATATTTTCTGGTTTCTTTACTCCTCTATGAGAGTAAACTGAATATCTTCTATCTTAAATCAACTTATTGATTAATTGAGAAAATAATCGACAGATTGCAGCCACCAAGTTTGGTAGAAAAAAACCTTTTACTTTTGATACGTTCAGGACATTTTGCTAATGACACCCAAGTTACATTTTCCAGTACTTTTACCTGTACGTAATGGAGTATGTTTATTGCAGTATTGCTACGTCTACTTAAAGAAAGGATTTGAATACTTCCTCGACCACTGCTTTATTGTAGTTGTGAAGTATATGCTTTTAAAAATAAAATTTGGTAGCCTGCAGAGGCTTCAGATTAATAGCATCACTGATGACACAATCAAGCTAGAAAAAAGCCAACTGGCTTCCTGAAAGTTATCTTGTGGGACTTTTCTGTGAGTACCATTCTGGCAGAATGCCTCTTGAATACTGACAGGTGGCAGGACAAGGATCTGGCAAATGGGATGCATAAGAGTCTGCTGGGTTTCTGTCTCGTCCCTCTTATATAGCTCATTTGTCAACACTGTTGGCTGCTTTGTGCACAATCTGGCGTCACAGAGCCCTGCAGGATCTGAAGACTCCTGCTGTGCAGATTGCAGGTGCTGAGTGAAGCGCCTCCTACAGGTACGCTGTTAAGATTAAACCCCAGCTGTTATGACTTCGATCAGCAGTGAATCACTGGATTCAGGTCGGAGCGGGAAATAAGCAGGTGCTGCACATTGCCACAGCTTGAGTAAGATTGGGAAAGCAGACTGGTTGCATTCAAAATGCGATGCAAATTTTCTTCTCTGTCAATATGTCCTAATTAACAATCTGTTGAAAGGCGCCGGGTAGGAGGAAGAGGAATGATGAGGCAACACAACGTAACTTGGTTTCTTTTTCTCTCCTAGAGCTACATTTCCTATAAAACAGAAACTTCAACAGCTTTGCTACTGCTGCTGAATGGAAATGTGTCTGGGAACGTAAAGTGTGTACTTGATTGAAATTCTCAGAGATTTCATTGATTGTTTTTTCTGTGTCTGTGCTACAGCAGGGCATAACCTGATTTGTTTCAGCTCTGCATTAAAAAATGACACCAGGCAGAATTTATTTGTACATCCTGGCTTTCTATTCAGCACAATCCTTCTGTGTTTTTTTTTAGATAATGGGATTTTTAAATCCCATTACTCAGATGAAACATCAACAGAAGGGCAAAAAAATCGAGGTCAAAGACAATCAGTTTTGTTACAAAGGGGAACAGGATTTAATCACATCTTTGTTTTTAATATGTACACAACTCTGTGTGTGTAATAGATTAGTTCACATCTTTGACAAATGGCTGTACTGGTCACACCAGCCTCTGGGTCTTCAATGATACATCAGTCTTATTTTAGTCACTTAATGTGCTGCTTTGCTTTGACCTCTAACTCGCTCATGAAGGTGAAGATTTCTTAAGAATTCATAAGCTGTAAAACAGAAGAGGTATTTCCTTCCTCTTCTGTCTTACAGCTTATGAACTCAAATTAACAAGTTGAGCATGCGGGGGTAACATTTGTTGAAAGTATGGCACATTTGTTTTACTTGCAGAAGTGCATTGGGTTGATTGCCGTGAAATTTTGTACAGACATAAGCATCCGCATGTTAGCATTATCATTGTGAGCATGTTAATATGCATCAAGGGCTGCTAGCATGGCGGTAAACTCTCGTTCTTTTTTCACCATCATCTTCACTTCAAGTACTACATTTGCTGAATAGAATATTCATAATATTCTTTATGTGAAGTTAAAATTGAATATAGCAGTATCAGTGTTAAGACCTTTGAACACCAAGTCTGTATTTTTCGTCCGAATTTCTCGCATGTTTAAAAATAAATACGACCTCATATTGTGTCGATCACGTTTACACACCGACTCTAAACTAAAACGTCTGTCATTAAAGTTTTCAGAACAGGTTGGATTTTAAGCGTTTCTTCAAATCCATCAAAAGCGAAAAGAAGGTTGTTTGACCACTCAGAGCCACCGTCCGTGCAAACTTCATCATCCAGAATGGCATCTGATAAACTGATTCATGTCTCCCAGCTCAAAGCAATTTACGATAAAGAAATAAAAGAATACAGAGATGCAGAATTTAAAGATAGATTGTGGCAAGTGATGCAGAACAGCTTAGAATCAGGGATGGTCGCAAAACAAAGGATGTAGTAAAGATTAGACAGTAGTGAGTAGCTAAACCATAGATTCTTGCTAATGTCATTCATGCGTTAGCCCCATTTGGGACTAGCGCTATCCATTTCACGGCACCCATGTAACTAATTCAGTTTGTCTTGTATTGCGAATATTCGCAACAAAGAGAATAAAAAAACGCATCGGACTCAGTGTGCAAGTTTTCTACGCGTAATGATTTTTGTAGGATGTGGGATTAAAAAAACGCACATGAAAAATAAGGACTTTGTGTGAAAAGACCTTTATATCCTGCTGCACTGAATATTATGTATGAAAATACTTATTTTGAATGAACGCCCACCTTTATTTACTGCACAATGAAGTCAGCTTTGTGCTGTTGGCTCAGCTCTCCGCTGGCAGATGTTAATGACTCTTCGTGGTAGATATTGGCTAATTGTGGTTATGAGTCATCACGATTGACCACGTTGCTATTCTGTACTTTGGCACGTTCCTGTCACATGTTACAACTGGAATAAGATGATTAATCTGTCAGTCCCCTCAAATTGCTTCCCATCCCATGTACAGTATTTTTGCATCCTGACACTGTTATACAAAGTGACTGATTGAGGTATTTAGAAAGAACCACTCAACAGGACACAATCTGCAGTATCTGTGGCACCGTCTCAACACGCTGCCATCTGCACTCAGTTCCCTCTCACTACCACTGCCAATAGAGGTCAATACAGACGTGATCTTTTCCTTGTTCCATTAGTCCATCGTCCCTCATGGAGCCGTAGAGCTCGCCTTTTCTCTCAAGGTTAATTTCATTTGAACTGCACCAGCTCTTGTACTGGCTTGCTGCTTGTCTGTTTTAAGCTCCCGTCTTTATTGATTGCTGCGAAATGAAATTACGCCTCGCTGTAAAGTGGAACCGAGCCCCGTTGGACACAGTTAATGATGCTCTCATAGCATATTCCCAACCTCATTTCTTCTTTCCTGTCTTTTATAGGTTCATCCACCAACTTGTAGTTAAGAGCTAATGTATTTTATGTTGTTGATGAAGTGGCTATCTGCAGCCTCTTCACAGGTGTCACATGTATGGACGGACATAGTTTTTCAATTGGATTATGTGTTAGCATTCATTATTTTAAAAGCCCTTTGTGCTCAAGGATAGGAATGTAAATACGTGCATGATGTTTCAGCTCAAATACACACATACACAGAAACAGACACCAACTAAGTACTGGTCTGAGTTTTAGCCATGCTAGCGGTGCAGCTCTAGGGATGGAAATGTCAGTCAGTCAGTCCAGTACTTTGATCCAAATTAAAATACCTCAACAAGTATTGGATGGATTGAATGGAATTTGGTCCAGATGTTCATGGTGCCCAGAGAGGATGAATCCTAATGACTTTCGTGATCCCCTGACATTTCCTCTAACGCCACCATGAGGTCAACATTTGCGGTTTTGAGTGAAACTATTGGATATATTGCTATGCAATTTGGTACAGACATTCATGTTTCCCTGAGGATGAATTGTAATAATCTTTGATCAAAGTTTATGCTCTACTTTGTGTTTAGTGCTAATTTGCAAATGTTAGCATGCTGATCTCACATGCAGGACTCAACAATAAGGGTTGCTCAGTAAAATGCTACTTCGGGCTAGTAAATCTAGCAACTCACTTGCCCGATCGGGCCTTAGTAGTAGCCAAGGGAGAAAGCCATCTCGCTTTCTTCTCATCTCTGAGAGTTGCACGTGCACGTGCCGATCGGGCACTCACAAGAAAATGACGGCGGGTAAAGACGGTAGTGGCTAGAAGGGAACCAGCAAACTGGGGAAACTCTCGCGAGATTGTGAAGGTTAGGCATTGATCTTGAATAGTTTTGGTTAGGCATTGATCTTGAATAGTTTTGGTTAGGCATTGATCTTGAATAGTTTTGGTTAGGCATTGACCTCGAATGGTTAAGGTAAGGACAGGTCGTCGGGCAGCGAGTCTCGCGAGAGTTTGTGCAAGTTTTTGCAGATCTCAGAACAGATTTCTCAATTTGCGGGCTCTCTTCTCGACACGACCGGTAAAAACAAAGTTTATGAGCTGAAGTGCAAGTGAGCATTTCAATTATCCTGGAAACAGGAGTTTAGCTCGGTGGCGTTGGAGGATGTGGACGAAACTCCAGATTCATTTACATTATCCATGACAATTAACATTGGTCTTTGCTGTTATTAGATAACCACTAATAAATAAAACAAGTTGTATTTGGGCAAGTAAAAATGGACTTTAGGCAAGTAGATGCCCCCACTTGCCCGTTGAACCCTGATATGTTGAACATGATAAACATTATAACAGCTAAACATTAGCATGTTAGCATTTAGCTGAAAGCCCTGCTGTGCCTGAGTACAGCCTCACAGAGCTGCCAGCGTGAACACACAAACCAGCAAAGTGACCTTATTGAGTAACAGCCATAAAAGCCATTTATTACCCTTTACAGCAAGCTAACAGCTTCCAAGATCCAAGCAAACTGTACACGGCGAGGAAAAGCTCTACGTCGACTGAAGTTCGTCCTTAACAACAAAATGCTTTACTCGGAGGGGAAGGGAAGGTGTTGTAGTTAAAGGACAGAGAATAAGCAGGCTGATGACGTTGCTGCTGGGCTCGGTGTGGCTGCTGTTGGCCTTCTCTCTGGTGTTTACTCCTGTGTCTGCTGGAGCTTGTTTAGCTCAGGAGTTTAGCTGCTCCGAGGGGTTTTGTGTGCCTGAAGACTGTGTGTGTGACTTCACTGACAACTGTGGAGATGGCAGCGACGAGGAAGACTGTGAGTAAAGCAGTATAATACGGACTATACCTGATTTAAATATACAGATCTGAATCAAACTAACAGTTTAACAGTAGCTTGGACACATTGGGTACTAAAAGCATTATTGATAAGTCCACAGTTTTCAACATAGCATACCCGTAGCATAAAATACAAGAGGTTTCTGTGAGGATATTCAATTCTTTATAAATCTTAAAATATGAAGTAATATAAATGTAATTCTTGGTTGCATCATTGCTGATCCTGCCGGGCATACCTCTGAAAATACTGTTCAGTATTATCACTAATTCTTTAAAGTCGAGGTGCTTATAATGAGAAAACACTTTGTTTCTGAGCTCTGCCGAGTTGATGAATCTTTATTGTGCGTAGAACCCACAGCTTAATCCCAATACACAGATTAATGGCAAACTGTATTTCAGGGTGAAACACAAAAGTATTTTTTGTTGTTGCAGGCTCCAGATATAAGAGGTGTGACTTTGAGGAGGGATTCTGTGACTTGATCCAGAGCTCAGAAACTCTTTCTGAATGGACCA
The DNA here is from genome assembly GCA_916701645.2 of Sebastolobus alascanus. Classification (NCBI taxonomy): domain Eukaryota; kingdom Metazoa; phylum Chordata; class Actinopteri; order Perciformes; family Sebastidae; genus Sebastolobus; species Sebastolobus alascanus. The sequence goes on from CAKAOJ020000171.1 coordinate 270,312, forward strand.
GAACAACTGAGGTCCCGGGACTCAGACAAGACCACACCAACAACACATCAGGTATGGGACATACTGTTGAATTCACAACCTTTACCTTATACTGTATCTGGTTTCTTCATATTTATCCTCTCCTTTAGCACATTTCCTGTCCCTTTCACCTGTCAGTGGAAACAGAACCACCGCGGACTTGAACTTACCCGTCTTCATGCCCAGTCAGACTTGCCAGGTAGAAAAACTCCTCTGTTGGCATTCGCACAAAACCATCAACAACCCCATTACAACAACTGGTGATATCTTCTTTGCATTTTCATCTAACAGATGAGTTTCTACCATTATGTTGGTACGAAACACGGAGATCTTCAGGTCTTGGTTCGGACTCACCCAGCGGGTCAGAGCAGAGAGGTTTGGAAACACTCCGCACAACCACAGACGGAAATGTGGCAGCGGACAGTGATTACATTTTCCAGCAATCACAGTTTTCAGGTCTGTAACATTCACAATTTACTATAATAGAGTTTTATATTGCTGTTTAATATTGTAAGTATAAAAAATACTTAATTTAAAATTTATATCAGACAGTTTTTACAGTCAGTTTTGTCAATGCCCAAACAAGTTATATTACTCTAGGCCCAAAGACGCAGCTCTTCTTTGCTTTTCTATTTCTCACAGAAGTCTTCAAGGACTGTCCTTGGACGCTGTTTTCTTTGTGAAACTTTTTTTATTTACTTATATTTTTACAGTGGATCACATGACTACTTGTATGTGAAGTGAAACCACAGAGAATCATCACCAGACTGTTCCCTTCAGCTCCTCTGAGATTTGTTGCATCCTTCAGCTCGTTGTTTAGTTTAGTTTTTCGGCCTGCAACTTTACTGTTTTGGTTCGCTCTCACTGCTCTCATCAACCTTATTTCCAGCTGCAGGCAGCTGTTTTGGTGAGAGACCATACGCTACCTTTCCATCACCAAACAGACAAAGTGAGCGACTGGCTGTGGATATTTCCTTTGCGAGATGGTAGAGACCAAAACAGAGTTAAAAGACGAGTGAATATTGAACATAAGTCCTTTAGGTCATCAGAAACACGCCTCTAAATGAATGTTGCTCCGTATTTGCTGGTCGTGTTAACAACAAGTTTCCCACATCAACTTAAAATGTTATAATATGTAAGTGTTGTGGTTACAGCTTTTTATCCGCAGCCGTTACGTGGCCAAAGAATCAGATAAAGCGGGTTTAAATCCAAAGATTTTATCAAGATATATAGTTCACGTCTTAAGCTATGTTCGCACTATTAGCGACAAAAACAACAAAATGGTCAAGCGTGGCCCGCTACGATGTCTGCGAGTCGCCGTCGAGGTGTTGCTCAAGCACTCTTTGACGTAGTTTTGTCGTTAAATAGCCCTGGGAACTAGCTAACTGCATTTTTTAGACAGAATGGAACGGCGTGAAACAAGAACATATGATTGCATGATGCTTCACTGCGTCATTGAAGCACTAAAAAAGTTGAGACCAGCTCAACTTTTATTTGTAGCGTGCCACATCCGTCATGCATGCGACAAATGTTGAGCTTTTTTTCTATCGTTAGCTTCATGTCACTGGCTTCCATTGAAAATGACTTGTAGCCTGTTTCTGTGTAGCTCATAGTGTGAACACAGCATTAGACTATTGGCCCGTGCTTCACCTTATTAAATTCTACCATATTGTGTTATTGATATTTTTATTACATGTTAAGATATACCATGTAATATATAAGCTACAAGTTTCCATGAGACTGATAAAGTCATCAAAGCAGAAACGAGCTGCACAACAGGAGCCGTTTGTGTGCAGTGAGCTGGTTCTGACCCAACTGGACCCTTCAGAGGCCATCTGGAGTCCTGTGAAGCCTGCTGTTAGTGTCCGTCCTACAGTATCTCCTCACACAATGTCAGTGTGTCTCCCTTCTCCTCCTCTCTGACCTCACCATCTGTCACTGACTTCAGCCTCATCACTTTCATAACATCCTAAAGAGAGGTCAACTCTCTGCTGACATTCACTTTCCTCTCCATTAAGCTACTTCCTCTTTTAAAGGCAGCTGAGTTAATTGGCTTTTTATTTACCACGGTGATTTCGGGCGATTTCAATTTCACTCAGTTCGCTTAATGATCTGCACTTTTTCACCTGCTTAATTATCCCCGGGGCTTTGTAGTTGTTCTCTAATTGTGTTGTAGAAAACACTTTTCTTTGGACAGCTTTATTAAGATTTACATTCACATATACACATATACACTGTACATTTAGCCTAAAACAAAAGCACAGAAAATCTAATCATGATGTGAGTTTGTAGAGCTGCTTCTACTGAGAATAACTAAGTGACTCTGTGGATAAAGAGAGGGAGGGCAGATTGTCTGGCTCAGATAAACACGCTGGTTTGGCTGTGAAATCCTAAATAAATAGTTATATATACACTGCTATCATCCCATAGATTGTATTGTATTACTTTTATGGCCTCAAAGTCCAGTTTTAGGAAACAAACAAATACCAGCTGAAAAGTATGACCAATGAAAATAGTGTATTTTCCCATCGCCCATGTTGACACACTCCATCGTTTGTTTAGATCAGTCATAAATGATGGGTTATAAAACTCCACTGGTGTAGATAAAGCTTTTCTGTGGACTTTGATCAGTGCAGCTGTGATAGTATTAGTCAGAGAAAACATGATGTGTATAGCTAGCCAGCATTGTGGCTCTGGAGATGGCAATGTCTACCTGTAACTATAACAATCTCTACAACTATCAGAGGGATTGTCACGGGATTTAGTTCAGACATTCGTGTCCTCCTCAGGATGAACTGTCATAACTTTGGTGATCTGCTGTCTTTTCATTTAGAGCCATTATCAGGTCAAAATTTCAATTTGTCCAATAATGGCATTAGCCACTAGCATGGCTATAGTCTTGTTTTCCACCAGTGGGCGACCTCCGGGTCTGAGAAGTGAAGCCAAAGCTGAAGACTCTTAAACCTGCATCCTGTCTCCCAGCCAGCAGGGGGCGACTCCTCTGGTTTTATAGAAGTCTGAGAAAATGAGCTTCTACTTCTCTCTTGATTTATTACCTCAGTAAACATTGTAAACATGAGTTTATGGTCTCAATCACTAGTTTCAAGTCTTCTTCAATACAGCATGATGTTTATTTAGTAAATTATGGTCCCATTTAGAGTCAGATAGACCATAAAGCAGGGGATGCTTTAGGGCGGGGCTACCTTGTGATTGACAGGTCGTTACCACGGCGTTGTCCAGTCTTGTCTTCGTCTTATAATTTTAACCCTTTCACAGTGTGTTTTCACTTCATGAAAGTTAATATTGACATTTTTGGTCGCCCAAAATGAACTCGAGGCTTCAAAACGACAGTCCACAAACCAACGGGTGAAGTCACGGTGACTACATCCACCGGTTATATACAGTCTATGCATACTACATGCAAATGCACTAATGCACACACACATACTGAGTGTGCACACAGGCCAGGATGCACAAAGACAAACCGGAATTTATTATTATATTCCATATCTGACATTTCTTAATATCTGTTTCTCCTATATTTTATTATCCAGCACTATATCACTTTCTGCACTACATTCACTTTTTCTTTAAATAGTCCTGTATCTCAGTTGTTTTACCCTGCACTATATTCATTTTTAACAGTTCTTCTGCACATTGCATATTTTGTTTTGTTGCATATTTTGTTTTTATACTCTGTATTACTTACATGTGTCTTGTTACTACTTGTGTCGTTTTACTAATATGTGTACTACTCAACTGTGACGTTTTTACTAATATGTTTGCACTATGGAACTGTGATGCTGGATACTTGAATTTCCCTCGGGATCAATAGAGTTACTATCTATCTATCTATCTGTCTATCTATCTATCTATCTATCTATCTATCTATCTATCTAAAACAAGGCTGAAGATGTTTTCTGTGTGTCTACCAGGTGGTGATTCGAGGGCAGCTTTCCGCTGACAGCAAAGCCTCCGAGGTCCTGGCCGTCGATGACCTCTCCTTCAGTCCCGGCTGTGCGACTGAGCCTGGTACTGCCACCATTAATAACATCTCACTACACAGACGGGACAAGTTCAGACCTTGACATTTTTAAAATATCGCCACACATAAACCGACCACCACAAACCTGTTTTGAATACTGATAACAGGGGGAAGACACTAATGGATGGGATTCATAAGAGAATGACTGAATCATTAGAATAGTGCTTACTATGCAGTTTCCTGCACTGAACACGGAGCAGTCAGTGCCACAATGTATGGGTTTATTAATGTCTGCTATAGTGTGCTGCCTGCAGCTCAGTGATGAATATCATACAGCCGAACATCTTGGCTGGGAGCGTTTGACGAAGCATTGTCCTCTGGGCATTTTGGACGTCATTTGTACATGTTGCCATGGTGATATACAGGCATTTCAGCTGCAAGCACAAACTATAGCATCTTTACAGCCGCTATACTTCATCCAATATAGGATGATGTTCCTGCTTTCTGCCTGTAAAACAAGACTTGAGCTTTATTGATCGTCTCATGTCGGCTCTGACCTGTGGCCTTCAGCTTTTCAGCTCTCTCTCCCTGGTGGAGCATCAAGGCCTCGGTGGAGAGCTGCACTAGAAGCAGAATTAATGATAGATGTCAATGCTCCGAGCTTAAGCACCACAGTTTTATAAGGATGTTTGGCATACGGTGAGCTTGAATTGCAAAGAAGGATTTTTACTGCATATATACATTTTTAAAAAATCCTACTTCCTCATTCATTAATGAGCAGGGAAGCTCTGCTGTCTAACCTAGATGATTTATTTAGGATAGATTACATATTTATTGTACAAAGTGACGGCACTTTGTGAGAGTTGGGCAACTTTTATTCTTCATGGCTGAGCCAGAGTCAATGTTCAAAAAGTTAGTTATTGCAGAAATCTTAAAGTGGAAACCATTTAAAGACTTATTTTCAATAGCCAGCCAAAAGCCATTTAAGAAAATGGACAATTTTTCACTCTAAGTTTCCAATACATCTCACAAGCACAGTGAAATTGAGTTAATTTAAGAGCCGGGGTCTCGGACGTAGTATCGATCAAAATATCGGAACTTCTTTTATTCGCAGTTGAGTCTAATCTTCCATAACACAGCTAATGTTCGTGCTCTTCTCTGGACGCAGCTGAGCTCATCTATATTAATCCACCATGATCTCCCATGAGTGCTCTTTAATGATAAAATCACTTGACGTGATAACGGCTGCAGCTCTTTGTATCTGGTGGCTCTACATCTGCTTCGATAGCTCTCGGTTATCAAAGTGCCTCTTGCAACTGAACACTGTAATATTGATTGCATTAATCTTTCATACTTTATTCCTGTGGCAGAGAGCAGTGTACGTCCTCCTCCGGTCTGCCCTCCCTCGCTGTTTGCCTGTGGCAGTGGGGAGTGCATCGAGGAGAGCAAAGTGTGTGACTTCACCTCACATTGTCCCCACGGAGAGGACGAAGCAAGCTGCCGTAAGAACCTTGTTGCCAAGTAACCCAAATATTCATTTGTACGTTTGACTGAGAGCAGTTTGGAGATATATATTTAGCTGTCAGTATGACGGCAGTGGTTGACCTTTAAAGACATTGACTGTTTCCTGGTTTGGATTTTTTTATGTTTTTTTTTTTTTTTCATTTCATTTGTCAGTGTAGGCTAATAAATAAAACCTACCCAAGTTTATCCAGAATGTGAAAACTTTATTTAAATAGTTGACACAACAATCTCAGCACAAGGTCCATAAAGTTGTATTCCTATTTAAATTTCTTCTTTAAATGATATCCTCATTGTACCAAACATAGAAACACGGGACTCTCTTAGATAATGTAATCATATAGGTTTATGTTATGACCACCATTCTTTGAGAAATTAGTTGTCTGTCACTTTGGTGGATGGGTCTAAATACTATAATACCCATGAGCCTCGGCTGTTATTGCTATAGAGAGGTGAAGTCCCGCCTCTTCCGGTGGAGCACTATGGGACCTTATTGGGAAAAAATATGAACGGTAGTCAACGGAGAGAGACAGATAATTTTTTGATCCTGTTTGAATGGCTCCATGAATCACACAGATGATGTTTGTCAATTTAAAACATGATTTTGAAAGTCCAGAAAGTCTCAGTTTGTCGTCGTATCATTTAGTTCAGTGTGAAACAGCTCAGTGAACTACATCTCTCGTCTCGCACAATATACGTCACCAACACTAGCCAGCTAGCTAACTAGCTAACGTATCTATGACCACGCACAAATGAAACGTTATCTTCCTCGGAAACACACAGGCATCGTAGCTTCAGAGAGACGTCACTAACGCGACTTTTGGGTGTGTCGTCTTTCTAATTACGTATTTTCAGTCTTATACTTCAACAGTTTTACAACAAACTGAGACTTTCTTGACTTGCAAAATTAACTTTTAAATTGACAAACATCATCTGTGTGATTCATGGAGCAATTCAAACGGGATCAAAAAAATATTTGTCTCTCTCCGTTGACTACCGTTCATATTTTTTCCGAAAAAGGTCCCATAGTGGTCCACCGGAAGAGGTGGGACTTCATCTCTCTATAGAGAAGAAGCCAGTCAGAGTGGTGGTGAATTCAAAGCCCTTCGTCATTGAATTTGTGAACAAAATCTGGTGACATAGTTGCTAAATTAATGCAAAATAAACCCAGGATCCAAGAGTGACTTGATTTATAAACTGTTGATTGTTGTCAGTTGCTGAAATGCACCCTGGGAGTTGTGGTTCTCCAGCAAAAGTTTGAAAGTTTAGATTGAAAATGTATTCTTGACCTCGGAAATTTTCACAAGAATCTCACCATAGAATGAACTTTCAGTCTCCACTTTATGTTAATAATTGTCCATCTCTCTACTCATTCAGCCTCTGAGTGTGACTTCGAGGTTGGTTCTTGCGGCTGGTACGAGCTCACCCTTGGCGATGGCTTTGACTGGGTCAGAGGTTCTTCTGTGGAGGTTCCTCCAGATTACCACCCTCCACCTCTGGACCACTCGACTAACAGCACCGAGGGTAAAGAAACACACCACACATGCTCAGTAGCAATGCTGCCACCTACAATAGGCAGTTTCCATTACCAGTCACTGGAATAGAAATATGATGAGCCGATGAGATGATTTCACTGTGTCCGGAGTGTTTGGTCAGAAATATCTGGCAAAAGATAATATTATCTACAGATCAAATCAAGGTTATGTGGAAGGAAAGAAAATCCCTTGTCTGTGTGTTTTTGAGAGATAAGCACTTCATGGAGAAATGCTTCCTCAGCCATCTGAATAATAGAAAGGAAATCAACGATGCTGTACCCATTCTGCATATTAACATCCCATCATTCACTGGAATACACAATACTATGCTGGTCTCTCCTAGGTTTATCTTCAACAACATGTTACTGTATATTATGCCTCATCATATCTTAAAACTCCAGCTTTTCTCCACAACAAACCTCCAGAAAAAATTTAACTCTTAGGATGGCTTTAACAAGGAATCTTGTTGTGAATTGACTTGATAACATCATGCAGATTTTTTTTAGCAACACCATCTGTTGTTTTGTTATGTACATTGTGTGAACACATGCTGTGAAAAGATGCTCCATTATGTTGAGATTTGGAGACGCTGCAGCAGGCAGTGAGCTGAAGTCCCTGTTATGTTTCTGGGAAGCTTCTTCAAGCTTTGACACATATCCTGGTGGGAGCGTCTGTTTGAAGGTTTAGAAAATATGACTGTGACCATTCGAAGATTCAAAACAATGTGCAGGTATGTGGTGGTGTTCACACTGTGTTTATTTGGCAGTTAGGCACCTAATAGGAGCCAAGAAAACTTTACAACTCCAACACAACACCACCTCATACTGTGCAGCATCGAGCAGCCAAAGTACAGTAACTATCTCTGTGCTGCTGGAACATTAGGGATCAATAAAGCATTATCGTATCTTATCTACTGTACATATTTGGTCAAAATTTAGTTAACACAGTAATCTGACTTTAGCCATTTGTTTTACCATATAAAAAAATGATAGAAATAACCGCTATGTCAACTGTTAGGTAGCTAGCTGATGAGCTTAACCTAAAGCTAAAACGTTTCCCTCTGTGTTATCTGTAATTAAAAAAAATATCCATTTTGATGAACTGACGTCTTGTAAATTCAGTTTGTTCTTCCACATAACTAAATGAGGCAGTAACATTACCTAAATTCAGCCATCCCAGCTAGCTAATTACTATTATTATTAATTATATATACTATATATATATGCTGTATATATACTGTATATACCTACGACAGGCAGACACAGCAAAAAAGAGCTAACATTACATTTAATCCCTATGAGCTAAGGATTAAATTACTGTTACGTAGGTTCTATGTCAATATATTTTTAGGTAAAATAATCAGCAATCAGCAATCAGTGCAAGAGAGTAACCCAGCATGGTTTGATGAGCTGTGTGAAATGAAATGGCACATCACTGCTGCACCGAGCAGCCATTTGCAGCCCGACTGCAGCCATCGCACTCTGACCTTTCTCATCAACGAGACTCTGTCGGCATGGCGACTGCAGTCGTCAGGATATGTTTTGTTTATCTTCTTAATATGCTCATTGACATTGTTGTGCACAAAAATCCCAGAGGGAGAGACATTTCTAAGAGGATGAAATTGACCCATCTGGCAGCAACTATAATGAGCGAAGGCGTTTAGTCCGATAGTCAGTCTGCATCCGTAACAGTTTCAGCTTTTTTCAAACGTGATTCACCGTCTGGCAGAACAAGTTGTTTGCATCAATGTGTGGGTGTGTGTAATAAAGTAGATGCTGATATGATTTGAACAGTAATTATCGTCTCACTCTCTGCAGGACACTTCATGTTTATTATGAAGAACAGCAGCAGTCTTTATCCGAGGGCTGTTCTCAGAGGACCCTGGTTCAAACAATCGGCCTCCGAGTGCACCATGACCTTCTGGTGAGACTCACGCTGCAGCTTCCTTTATAAAGTTGTTCAACATCACTCGTTATCATAACCAGAATCTGGAGATCCACCTGGAATTTCAAGCTTTTTCCATTTGCTGTCTCTCTTCCTCTTGATCTTTTTCCCTTTCCTCCAACCATCATTTCACCTGTCTCAGCTCTGCGCTCTCAGCATCTCTTATTTCACAGTCAAACACAATGAGGAGACTGAATCTGAATCTATCATGTTTTGACAGCTTTACGGCCCCTAAAAGTTTATGTCAAATGACAGATTTTATTTTTCCACTGGATGATAGGACGGGTACTCCTGGCAGAGAAGGGCTGGAGGTTTATACATTTCATTTTTTTCTGCAGACTAATCAAAAGCCCTCATGTATTATATCCGGCAAGCATATGCATTATCACAAGAGGAATCCGTGATTTATAGTATCCGGTGTGAGGAAATTATTTCAAAAATATAATTCCACACATTGCTGTGCTGGAATATTATTGCCAGTAAAATGTTATCTTCCATCTCTCCATCATCTCCTTCAGGCATTATAACTCAGGTATATCCGTGGGGGCTGCAGACATGTACCTTCGAATGAATGGAGTCCAAAACAACACTCTCATATGGAGGACCTTGTACGACCAGGGAACCCGGTGGAACCAGGTCACCGTCCAGCTGGGACGCATCGCCCAGCCCTTCCAGATCGCTCTGGCTAAGATGAGCCTCGGTGTGTTTGACGGGATCTCCGCCTTGGATGATGTCACCTTCAAGAACTGTTCAATGCCCCCTGCAGTGGCAGATTGCCCCGCGCACACACATTTCCATTGCGTGCATACCAAGGCATGCGTGGAGCACTTGCAGCTGTGCGACCTTGTGGATGACTGTGGGGATGGATCTGACGAGGAGGGATGTTGTGAGTGTCTCTTTTGGTTACAAATATTCAGTGGTGGGAGAAACACTCAAATCCTTTACTTAAGAGGAACTCCACCGGTTTTACACATCAAAGTCTGTTGACAGGTCTTGAGTACTACTGCCTGCATATGTGAAAAAAAGTTTGCCTTTTGTGGCTCCAGAGGAAAATAAAATGCCTCAAGTGATGTCACTTGCGTCGGTCGGGGCTGAAAACTGGAAGTTTGAAAATGAAAAGAAAAATCAGGGGGTGTTGAACAGAAAGAAGTGAGCTTACCGCTCCTCATCTGTGCTAAAGGCTAACAGCTCCAGGTTACATTAGCCGCTACAAGCATCACAAACCGGAATCTTAGGCTGAAATATCAGTGGTCAAGATGCATTGTGGGAAATGTAGGCGCCCGATTTTGACAAACTGTCCATCCTGAGTTTGACAATGTTAAAGGGGTGCAATGCTGCATCAACTCTTTTAAGCAAAAGAGTACTGATGCATTAGAGCTGCAACTAACAATTATTTTCATGGTCGATTAATCTGTCGATTATTTTCTTGATTTAATCGATTAGTTTTTTGGTCTATAAAATGTCAAAAGATGGTGAAAAATGTCGATCAGTGTTCCTCAAAGCCCAAGACGACCTCCTCAAATGTCTTTTTTAGTCTATGACTCAAAGATATTCAGTTTACTGTCATAGAGGAGGAAAGAAACCAGAAAATATTCACATTTAGAAGCTGGAATCAGAGAATTTTGACTCTATTTTGACTCAAACCGATTAATCGATTATCAAAATAGTTGCAGATTAATTTACTAGTTGACAACTAATCGATAAATCGTTGCAGCTGTAGCTGCAATATCAAAATACGCCTTTACAAGTAAAAGTCCTGCATTGAAGAGCTAAATGTACTTAAAATATCAAAAGTAAAAGTACTCATTATGCAGAGAAATGTGCTCTGTGATGTTATACTATTATATATTCATTATTACTGATACATTGATGTGTAAGTACGTAGCATTTTGTTGTTATAGTTGGTGAAGGTGGAGCTATTTTTAACTATTTTATATACTATAACAATGCATCATAGATGTAGATGTAAATATGTACATACTACATACTTATGTAGATGAAGAGATATTTGAACGCTTGTGATGAGCAGTGTGGAGGAAACAGATGTTTCTGAGTCACAGTATTTTTACAGTGTGGTATTAGTACTTTTACTGTAACAGTATTTTTACAGTGTGGTATTAGTACTTTACTGTCACATAGTATTTTTACAGTGTGGTATTAGTACTTTTACTGTAGCAGTATTTTTACAGTGTGGTATTAGTACTTTTACTGTAATAGTATTTTTACAGTGTGGTATTAGTACTTTTACTGTAGCAGTATTTTTACAGTGTGGTATTAGTACTTTTACTGTAACAGTATTTTTACAGTGTGGTATTAGTACTTTACTGTCACATAGTATTTTTATAGTGTGGTATTAGTACTTTTACTGTAGCAGTATTTTTACAGTGTGGTATTAGTACTTTTACTGTAATAGTATTTTTACAGTGTGGTATTAGTACTTTTACTGTAGCTGTATTTTTACAGTGTGGTATTAGTACTTTTACTGTAGCAGTATTTTTACAGTGTGGTATTAGTACTTTTACTGTAGCAGTATATTCTACATTTCATAATCTCATTATATGCTTAGTTTGTAAAATCTTAATCTGAAAAATATTGTGATTATACTGTAGTTGTCACATAATTGTAGTGGAGAAAAAGTACAATATTTCCCTCTGAAATGAGCAGAAGTATAAAGTGGCAGAAAATGGAAATAGTTGTTTTCTGGCTCCAGTGTTTGTTCATTTCCTGTCGTGTCTCACAGCTCCAGAGCTGCAGTGTAACTTTGAACACGGACTGTGCAGCTGGAAACAAGAGCAGAGTGGAGGAGACGTGTTTGACTGGACCCACATCCGAGGCCCGACTCCGTCCATCAACACCGGGCCGTGGAAGGACCACACACTGGGAACCAGCTCCGGCCACTACCTCTTCATCGAGTCCTCCGTCCCCCAGGAGTTCAAAGACACGGCCGTGTTGCTGAGCAGAGTCTTCCAACCGACCCACCGGAGAGGAAAGGACCCGTCCAGGTCCAAACACCGCTGTGTTCTCCGCTTCCATTACCACATGTTCGGCTCACACGTGTTCTGCCTGGCAGTGTACCTCCGGACCGTCGCTGCAGGTCGTGGCTACATGTTGTGGGTACGATATGGAGCACAAGGAAACCTGTGGCACAGGAAGACTCTCTACCTCACCAGCGCTCGGCCTTTCCAGGTAACTATAACGCTCCAGAGACTGATCTGAAATGGGGAATAAAATATATATTTTTTTATTGAGTAGGCCTCATTGAGTGTGTTCAGGATCTTTCTGTCATCAAATGGTATTTCTTGCTTTGCAATGAGCAGAAAGACAGAATATTCTTCAGATATTCCTTTCACGTCCCTTGCATTCCTTAAAAACTGTAATCATTGACACTGAAGAAAAGTTTATCATTTTGGTTGAGAACCATGATGGATTATTACTGTATTAAGCCCCTTTCCCACTGGACAAAAACCCTCTAACATCCACTAACATCTGGCTTTGTCTGCATTCATTCCCGGGTCAAATGACTCTGCAGTAGTCACGGGGATTTATCGGGTCCAGCTCCGGTCGGCAGTGATGGAAACATGACACCCGGGTGGACACGTTAATTCTCGGCCCTTTTCCGGCGTGATGCTATGCGTTGAAGTGATTATATAATAAATATAATCAACAGGGATTTGGACAATGATTATAATTTATTAACGCACAAAACATACATTAATATGCTCTCTTCAAAGCCACCAGACTCAAGTCAGACAACAGTAATTTTACCTCGCTGATCATCAAAACTCTCTTCATTCAAACTTGACAGAAACAAGGTTACCGAGTTAGATGTGAAAAGAAACAGCTGTTATATGTGCTCCTTAAAGCCACCAGACTCCATTGACAGAAACAGTAATTTTACCTCACCGATTATATAACACTCTTCATTCAAACTCAGCAGAACCAAAATAAAAACTCATCAGAACCGTTTTGATTAGTCTTTCCACTGTGCCAACAATCACCAACTCTTGATTAGTCGAAATTAACCCTTAATTCACTGAGTTAGACAACAGAGAGGCTACTCGTCTACTGGCAATGAGAAAGGAGTCTATCGCCTATTTTTAGCGAGTTTTCCCGTGTTTAAAAAACCTGCATATACGGGCTAATCTTGGTTGGAAAAAGGGTATTACTGATGCTTGAGCAGCATTTAAATGTTGTAGCTGGTTAAAGTGGAGCTAGTTTTCATTTCATTATACACTGTTTGGTAGTTTACTATAATACCACTTATAGTTGCATCACATCCCGCAATCAAAGACAGAGATGCAGACGTAAGCTACAGGTAAACACAGCTCCCCGGCAGCCAACCATGAAGCGTTGGTGAAGCATAGAGTCTGTTTTTAAGAGCGCACTACAGCGTTGCATGATGAAGATCTATTTAATAGCTTCGCTGCTCAACATCGATCTCTCCAAGATGGACGTTCTGTTGTCATTACTCATGAGTGAGTATAAGTTGACAGGCAGTTAAAGACTTTTACCTCCATTATAGCATTGAAAACAGGAGCTCTGTTTGTCAAGTTAATTGACTGCAGAAAGGGTAAAAGTGAAAAAAGAAGAGACACTGATGAATTGAATTCAGACTCAGGCTGGTCCATTAGATCCCACGGTGGGCACGTAGCCACAAACTGACAAAGTATAGTGATTTGACATCAAGATAGTCGATTGTACCAACTCACTCTCACTGTTTGAGATTCAATATGACCAGCGTGACCAAATCTAATGCACAAAATATGCATGTAGAAAGCAACAATGAGCTGAGCAGCATTAAAGTTAATTAGATTGTTTCCAAGACGAGCTGTTTGCTGAGCCAGCAAGTGGGAAATGGCTGATTATTGGAAAAATATTTCAAAACATGTTTGCTGTTGCTGTTTGAATCATGCTAATGTGACATTCTCGAAGCCTAGTGAATCCTCACATGGGGCGTCTTCCAGATACGGCTTCAAATGAACACTTAACAGGCTTTGTTGGTTTTATTAGATGAGCTTTATTCTGCTATGCACACATGTGTTGGCATGATTACAACAACATTATCAGCAGAAAACATTTCCTTGTTTTTGAGCTTCAAGCTGTTTTCTTTGAAAGCGAATATCAAACTCTCTTCGTTCAATATTTCTTCTTGGCACAAAGTCAACCGACCTGGTTGCTGTTGACACAACTCATCTGAAGCAATAATCTTGTAGCTAATGATTTGTTTCATTGGAGAGCTGCTGACAAAACTTGAAATTCAGTGTATGTAGCAACGCTTACTGGCAAGCAGGCAAGAAAATACACTTCAACAGTATTAGAAACAAAAAGCAACTACACATGGACATACCTTTTTGAAATGTTAGGACTGTTTTGGTGATTTGGTTCTGTATGTAAATAATAAAAGAATAGTTGCCTAAATATGAAGACCATTTTCATACATGTGCAATTAATAACTTTAATTAATGGTGACTGCATATGGTACCATGCATGCTTGTTAACTGGCATTGCTCACTGGAAATGGATTTACAAATAGCTGTTAGTCTGAACTGATATTTTCACTTTCTCTTTTGTCAGATTGTGATAGAAGGTACAGTTGGAGATGATTTTAAAGGGGACATTGCCATTGATGACCTTTCCTTCCTGTACTGCGACCCATATGAAGGTAAGTGATTATGTCATAGCAGAAAATATGAACTTTTTATGAGCAATGTCGGTGTTATTCTCAATTTCACCTGTTGATTTGGGTTTTCCGCCGTGCTTTGTTGCAGGAGAGCTCCCCGCCTCGAACACCACGACCCCAGAAGTGCCGACTCCAGCTCCCACAGTTCAGCCTCACAGCTGCCCCGATGGACAGTTTGTGTGTGCGGCTCACGTGGAGTGTGTTGCAAACAGCAAAGTGTGTGACTTCAGACGGGATTGTTCTGATGGCTCCGATGAATTAAACTGTGGTAAAACATTTATATTTTCATCGCTCAGAATTTCTGCACAGAAAGCTTTAAAGCTTCAGTATGCAACAATTTTTTGGCATAATTTGGCAAAAATCCCATAATAACCTTTCAGCATATTGTAATTGAAGTGTTCTGAGAGAAAACTAGACTTCTGCTCCTCCTCATGTCTCTGTTTTCAGGCTTTAGAAAAATCTAGCCCGTGACGGCAGATTTTGACCAATCACAGGTCATTTCAGAGAGAGAGAGAGAGCGTTCCTATTGGCTGTGCTCCGGTCATGTGACCAGAACTTGGCTTCCTTCAACAGATTTTACAATGGCGGCCGCGTCACAAACTTTCTCATTTTACAGCTAAACAGTAACTACAAGATGATTCTGAGAACATCTGAGGAGAGAAATAGTCATTACAGTAACAGAATATTGATTCATATCTGATCAGCGCTGCCTAGTTTGACCGTTTGGTCGGAGTTCAGAGTGATTGACAGCCGGCTCTCATAGACTGCAGCTGGACAGCGGACCTTGTTTTCCTCCGGTAAGTGAAATCCTTCAGATGCCGTTAGGAGCACCGGAGGACACAGTAGGACACAGAGGAACAGGATTTAACTCAGGTTACCTGTTTCATGTTCTACTGTCACCATATAGCGGCCGTTTACTAAAAATATCTTTTTTAAATCATATTTACGCCAATATCGCATACTGCAGCTTTAATGATTGCATTTTATCATTCACAGTGTCTTGTGTTTCCTGCTCCTCCCTTCTCGACTTATTTACCTTTCTCTAGTGAAGGAACGGTGCGATTTCGAAGGCGGTGACACTTGTGGTTGGAAGAGCGTCGACTCCTCTTTGGTCCCGATCCACGCGTTTCGTTGGTCTCCTGACCAAGGGGAGAGCATTCATGATGGAGAGCAGTACCACCGTCCTGTTAATGACCACACCCTGTGAGTACCAGCAAAACTATTCATGTTACAGTAATAGCTTATAAGGCAATTAATCAATTAGTCGATTTACAAAAAATGTATCTGCAACTATAATAATTTTTCAAGCAAAAACTGCAAATATTCTCTGATTCCACCTTCTCAAACTGAGGACTTAACGGAAGTATATCAAATATCTTTGGATTTTAGACCATTGGTCGGAAAAAACAAGCAATTTGAAGATGTAATCTGAAGTCCTATTTGCACAGGACTATTATTACCAGACAACCTTGTGTGATTTAGAAATCCCCCCCACGTCTGTGTTTCATGCAGCGAATTTGGACGGGATAAGTCTGTATTTTACTCAAATTTACTGACATTATCTCCTGCATATGATGTCAAGGCTCTGCTTAACATCCGCTTATATTAAGAATATACTATATAATATTTATATCTAATATTATAAATATTATTATATTATATGGGCCTATTTATGTTGATAAAATATTCACAAACTTCTTGCTCCGTTGCCCGTGTGAATGGGTCTCCATGCCATGTAGTGATAGATGAGCCTCCTGAATTTGCACCTAAAATGCTGTCAAAACTTTCATTAATAATTTCCAAAGCAGCCTCCTTTATTCTCAACCAGGAAAGATGCAGAGAAAACAAAAAACCTTGCAAAAAAATAAAACGACCCCAAATCAATGAGATGCCAATTTACACTGGACTAATATTATCACATGAACTCTGTGTTTTCTGTGTAATTTTTACTTACAAATTACAGATATGGCAGGTTCGCACGGATTAAGATCACAGACGACCTCCGCAATTAGTAGAAATTACTAGAGGTCCCCAGGAAACACTAGTCTGTGCGAATAGGGCTTTAGGTTCATGGACATTAAAATGGGCTTTTTTTTTTTTTTACTATTTTCCGACATTTTATAGACAAAAAGATGATTAATCAAGAAAATAATCGGTAGATTAGTCGGTGATGAAAATGAATGAATAAAATGTCCGTAAAATGATCAGAAATGTAGAAGTGGTGAATAATAACTAAGTAGACTCAAGAGAACTTTATTGTCAACACATCCACATGTACAAGTACACAGTAGGGATGAAATTTCAAGAAGATTAGTGACTTGCCTTCACTTATTATATGCATTATCACTTTTTACTTCACAAAAAGCTAAATGATTTGAGTGAGTATGGCCCATCTACAGCGGATAGACAGTGACCTGATTGTCCTTATCTATGTTTTATTGAGTGGCCGGTGAAAGCAGAAAATGTCTCTTTAACCACTAGATTTCAGTAATTTCTTCCCTCAGCCAGAATTACAATCATTATCCTTCCTTCATAACCTCTCCGTCTGCCTGAAACTGTCCTTCGTCGCTCCCACAGCACCTTGAACTTGCTCTCAATCGATAAGACCTGAGTGAACTGGAGAGGGAAGCTGTGTCTTATTTAACCCTAGTCGAGCCGCACCTCTTATAGGAATTTAAAATAGTGAAGCAGAAAGAGTTGGAGCTACATGTAGGGTGAGCAGACGACGATGGGTGGACTTAGGAACACGGGAGTTCAGGGTTTTGAGTCCAGTATATTACCCTCAGTGTCACTGAACAGGAATAATAATAGTACTTTCTTTCCTGCAGACTTTGCAAAACGCTTTGTTTGGATCTCACAAGGCAGCAATGATCCATGAGTATTCCCCTCCCCACTCCTCTCAGTACCTGCAGTAATGTTTTTTTCTTTTTGGCTGGATGTTGACCAGGTCCCGGGACACCGGGCTCCATGTCAGCGATGGATGGTTTCATTTCCCTCCGGAAATGTTTTTTTTGGCATTTATTCACCTTTATTGGACAGATGAAAAAGGCAGACAGGAAATGGGGAGAGAGAGCGACAGAACAGAGAGAGAGAGAGAGAGAGAGAGAGAGAGAGAGAGAGAGAGAGAGAGAGAGAGAGAGAGAGAGAGAGAGAGAGAGAGAGAGAGAGAGAGAGAGAGAGAGAGAGAGAGAGAATGACATGCAACAAAGGTCCTGAGGCTGGAATTGAACCGGAGACGTTGCAGCTATGTGGAATGAGCTGTAACTATTCGGCTCTCTGTAAATGTTTTAATTCAACATCACAGCTATGCGTCGCTACTAAGCGCAGTTGTTTATCAATTCGCAGCACTACTGTGTGTGGTTAAAAAACAACAAAAAAACTACAACTATGGTTGTCATAACTGAAAGGAAACATGGTCAGAGTTATGAAAATTAGACCTAAGCTGTAAAACACTTTTTCTTCAAAGTCCCTCCACTCAGAAACAGGTTTGCTTATTGGATGTTTGACCTTCATTGTGCAGAATTATGTATGTATGTACAGAGTTTGACACTAGAAGGCTGTTTTCACATTCATCTGCTGAAGGGGGAAAGTTTCACCTTAAATATGCAGCTTACACAAGTGTGATCTGTAAACTTGAAACCCCCGGTGCACATGTGTTGAGCATAAAGCTCACAGTGAAGTACGAGACATGTAATGGATGCATGGAAGATCCTGGATTTTCCAATGAGGGAGAAGAAGTAGCTGTAATTTCAAGAATATTTAACAAAGTCATTGATTTTTTTTTGTGGAAAAAACACCAATTAATATTCAAAACAGAGTATTTTATACATCTGCACATCTGGAAGGGATCTTTGTATTTACAGGAAGCCAGTGGAAGTAAAATAGGAGAAGGAACCAGACATGTTGCCGTTTTTAGTGAAGTTCATATTGTAGAATAGAAGAACATGGTTTGTTCAACATGACAAAAAAAGACAAAGAGCGTGCTTTTAATGCTCAAAACTCTACCGTACTATCAGAGGTGGCACACCATCAAAGCTGTGTTTAATAGAAGGTCACTTATATACAGTACAAGAAATAATACAATGACTGAATTTCACTCAGGTGTTCGGGTTAGTACAACCAATCAACCAAACTCTCCGTTGATGCTAAATTCACTGCTGGACTCCTACGTTGGGGACATAATTCTGTCTTTCTGTCTCTCCTCTGATAGAGGCGGTCCAGAGGGTTGGTATATGTGTGCAGACAGTTCAAACGGTGGCTACGGTCAAACCACGGACCTCCAGACGCTCGCCATCTCCTCCACCGGGCCGCAGTGCACACTGGTCTTCTGGTACCACATGAGCGGATTCACTGTGGGATCGCTGCAAGTAAGACGAGTAAAACTACGGGAGAATAATACTCAGTGTAAAGAGTTTCATCAGAAAACTCATAAGGTTCTCGCTATATTTGCAGGTGCTGTTGAAGTATGGAAACGTCACTCATGAGGTTTGGTCTCAGGCCGGTAACCAAGGCAACAAATGGAGACGAGGAGAAGTGTTTTTGGGGTTATCAAACAACTTCCAGGTCTGTAAATTATTAAAGATACTTTCAAATGTTATGTTATATAACCAGATTCAATGCAATGAAATGTTTTTTGTAATCAATAATACTGCACCAAATGTCTCTTCTGCTCTTGCATTGGGTGATTTTAGTTCTTCAAAGATTCTGTCTCTTCAGTTGTAGTTTTTTTTCATCATGGACTTCATCTTATAAGATGCTTTATTATATTGTGTAGAGTAAACTGCTGATTTTATTGGCTGTATAATGACCAGAAATATCCAGGGTTGGCCCCGATTATTCGACTATTTGGATATTTGTTCGTTGGGTAGGTATTCGGTTTTCAATGTTGGGATTCGGGACAGACCTAGAAGTATCTGAGTATAACACAAAGAAAGTTATTCACCTTACTTACTTTTTTACTTCTTAAACTGAGCACCTTTGTGTAGGACTATTTACAGTTTAGGGATATAAATGAGATCAAATATAGTTAACAGTGAAGAGCCCTTTTAACATGATGTGTATTCCAGGTTCATCATCACTTTTACAATTATAGACATGTGATTCAGATTATTGACTTTCAGTTTGAAAGACAGACTCTTACTGCAGGTGATTGTAATAGGCCTACTTTCAGTCCCGACAGGCTAAATTGGACGGTGATGATGATGATGATGATGATGATCAATGAATTGATTGAGTTTAATTCAGTCTAATGAGTCTCAACTTGTGAGTGTGACAGTAATCAGTGTTGCACTCCCTTCACGGTGTCTGTCTGCTGAGGTTATTCCAGGTCGGTGTGAGCACACAGACAGATCTCCTGTGTCATTGCATCTCTTTGACCAAACGCCACGGCCTTTGCACATTTTCACTGATGCACATTAACCTTTGTCAGAGCGGACTGATTGTAAAATCTGTACCTGAAGGGCCTTTTCACACCGAGCAGCTATGAGTCCAAGAGCCCTTTTTCTTTTTTCCCCGAGAGCTTCGTCTGGTTGCATTAAGCGTAAACCCTTGTGATTATCAGACAGGACGAAGAGTTGATCGTAGCTTTGTTGTCCTTTTATCAGGTGGTGTTCAGGGCGAAGCGAGGGATCAGCTACATGGGCGACGTGGTGATAGATGACGTCAGCTTCCTGCACTGCTCCCCTCCTCTTCCTTCGGACCGGCCGTGCTCACCTGAGCAGTACGCATGCTCTAACGGCGTCTGCATCCCTCAGGACGACCTGTGTGACTTCATCAACCACTGCGGAGACAACTCTGACGAAAACCCGTACATCTGCAGTGAGTTCTCCTCTCATGTCTGACTGATGAGACCAAGACCAAACTGTTCTCAGACGCTTTTCTTAGTTGATCAAATGCTGCACTTTACTGTCTTTTGATTGTTTTATTATCCTTTTAATTTTTTCTCTTTTAACTTGTACTTTTATATTACTTTATGTGTTTTTATCCTGTGCACTTTGTGCTCTTTTATCTTGCTTTTATATATGTAAAGCACTTTGAATTGCCTTTGAGTATGAAATGTGCTATATAAATAAAATTGCCTTGCCTTGCCTTGATGACACTCTGTGAAAAATGTATTCTCAGATAACTGGACGGCCTGGATTGATCTCATTTTTCACTGGTGTCTTTCAGAGGGCTTTAGCGGGCGCTGCAGTTTTGAGTTTGACCTCTGCTCATGGCGTCAGTGCCGACAGGATGACTTTGATTGGCTGATCAAAGCGGGCAGCACTCCCACAGTTGGCACCGGGCCGTCGACTGACCACACCCTGAGAGACCCGTCGGGTCACTACCTCTACCTGGAGAGCTCCTTCCCCCAGGCAGCCGGAGACGCCGCCCGCATATCAGGACCTTTACTGAGCCGCAGGAGCTCACAGTGCAAGGTGAGGCGGAGCTCCAAGTGCAGAAAAAACAAAGATTATTTTTACTTAATTCTTCAAACTGGAAGCAAGTTAGTATGATGCCATTAATTTAAATGTAACTACGAGAAGAACAAAATCAATATATTGATTTTTATATTGATGCTCCCTTGAGAACAAAGGTTCTGCATAGAATATATGGCTTCAAATAAACAAATACGACCTACGGTATTAAAAGTGAAATGCAAAAAAACTAAGAATAGATGGAATACGTTAGAGACATGATAAAAAAATGTAATAAAACATCAGCACTCCTGTGGCTTCCCTGACATGAATGCTAAATGTATTCTGTGGATCTAATTTGAAAGCTTCCTGCAGTTTGTTCCATTTTAAAGGGATAAAACAGTATATTTCCATTGGTCTCTGTATGGCAGGTTTTAACTACATACTGAAGATACTGCAAATGTTTATATTATATTATATATTTATATTAGGGCTGTCAAAGTTAACGTGATAATAGCGCGTTAACGCAAATTCGTTTTAACACCAATCATTTCTTTAACGCATTAATGCAACTTGCAATTTTTAGGTTTTTTTTTTAAAGCTAGAGTGAAGATACTGGCATCATATGAAACTATAAAACCTGATGAATCCATCGGTACCAACCAGGTCAGACTAGCTTGTTGTGAAGGAGGTTAAATAACGCTCCAAACTTACGCTACATTTTGGCGAGGAAAAACTGTCATGGCCATTTCCAAAGGGGTCCCTTGACCTCTCACCTCCAGATCAGTGAATGTAAATGGGTTCTATGGGTACCCACGAGTCTCCCCTTTACAGACATGCCCACTTTATGATAATCACATGCAGTTTGGGGCAAGTCATAGTGAAGTCAGCACACTGACACACTGACAGCTGTTGTTGTCTGTTGGGCTGCAGTTTGCCATGTTATGATCTGAGCATATTGTTTTATGCTAAATGCAGAACCTGTGAGGGTTTCTGGACAATATCTGTCATTGATTTGTGTTGTTCATTGATTTACAATAATAAATATATACATACATTTACATAAAGCAGCATATTTGTCCACTCCCATGTTGATAAGAGGATTAAATACTTGACAAATCTCACTTTAAGGTACATTTAGAACAGATAAAAACCGTGTTAATGTTTCCCCCTGTTTCCAGTCTTTATGCTAAGCTAAGCTAAGCAGCTCCTGGCCGTAGCCTCGTATTCAGCGTACAGACATGAGAGTGCTATCGATCCTCTCATCTAACTCTCGGCAACAAAGCAAGTAAATGTCAAGATGTTGAACGATTCTTTGAAGCTTCCAGTTGAAAATGTGTTGCAACTAAACAAGCAATTACAAATTGAGCATATACAGTATACTGTATATGTGCTTGTGTACTTCATAGTGTGTCTGTGTGTGTGTGTGTGTGTGTGTGTGTGTGTGTGCGTGTGTGTGTGTGTGTGTGCGTCCTCCCAGCTGTCAGCCTGATGCTCTACCGGGAACGATGTCTTGATTGACTGCTCGGTTCGCTCTGCGTTTCGTGTCTGTCTCATCCCTCTCCCAACCTGTCAATCAATCACACAGTCAGCAGAAAAGGCCCCAATTAAACTGAAGGGAAGGCTGAGGGGGGGGGAAGTGAGAAGGAGAGAAGGACGGGCAATCTCTCTCTCCTGAGATGGAGGGTGTAGTTGTGCTGCTGTAGCTCATGAACACGCCTCTATTTGTAGAGAAAAGCTATAAAACATATCGCTGCTCGGTGCTCTGTGATGGACAGGCACACACTTTAATAAAGACAAGGACTGAAAGGAAAAAGTGCATCGATCTTCAGACTCTATTAAAACTAAAGCACCTTTCTATGCACATACTTTTCTTTTTCTATCCATATTCTGCCATGAGGACTAATAGTTATTATGGAGAAAGGAAAGTGAAAAAGATCATTTAAAGAGAGTCTGTGTCTGGGTGCTAAAGAAGAATATGTCTCTGTAGTAGTCAGTCACAATATAGGGACGTTCCTAACGACTAAGTTTAGACCAGTCGACCAGTCTAAAAGCAAGAAAACACTCGCAATTCATCACAATTTAATCTATAAGGTTAAACATCGTGTGTAAGAGCCTGTTGAAATCGTTCTAAAATCATATTTTAAATGCCGCTGAAATCAGTTGTCCCATGTCCCCAGTGTCTACTCCGTTTAGGAATGAGCCTCACAAACAGCCCTTGATCGTCTCTGTAACGTTAACTTTCCCAGTCTTCAGTCCAAAAGTCAACATTTATTTAAAAAAAAAAAAAAGCTAAATGTAATAATTTCCTAAATTCACAACTTGTTCTGCTTCAGTCCATATTTGTGGGCGTTTAGCCTTTCAAAAACAACTTTTTGACTGCGGTCAAAAACCTGTTTGTTCACTCTCCTGTACGCACCTACAGTATATTAACGAGGCGGTCTAACATAACGAGTCTGGTGGTATAACGGTGCATAACGGCACCATAAATGATATTTATATAACAAGTATTTGTTTTTAAAGCACTGACCAGGAGTGGCAACTGTGAATCTCGTTGTATTTAATACGATGACAATAAAGCTTTCTATTCTATTCTATTCTATTCTATCTAAGACAGCATATGTCAATATGTAATTTAAATGTGTACATTAATAAAATAATAATAAGTTTAACCGTCTAGTATTTCTGGTGCCGACCAGCGAGGGTAACAATGTTTAATTTTTTTAAATGTCACTCAGACTTTGCCAACATTTTGATTGCATGCTGTATTTTTCTTCAAATATGTAGCTGCAAAATCAGTTATTGTGTTATATTTCTACACTGTTGTAAAGGGAATGAGATTAAATTGAGAATCAGTTTGGGAACATTGAACAAGTCAGTGCCTTATTTTGACATAATCTTGTTGTCCGTCCTTTGTCCAGATGCGTTTCTATATCCACATGTCTGGAGACGGCATCGGGACCCTCAGCGTGTTCAGGAAAAGCGAAGGGCATCTTCATCTCCTTCTGAACCTGACGGGAGATCAGGGCAACTACTGGCAGATGAGGGAGATCCCGCTGAGCCACGGCGGAGACTTTCAGGTCATGTTCGAGGGAAAGGTGGGCCGAAGTGGAAAGGGTGACATCTGCCTGGATGACATCACTTTCTCTCCGGGATGTCTGCTCACCTCCTCAGCCGGAGCAGAGGACATCACTCCTCCACCTCCTGCAGGTACACGCTCTACAAAGTCTCCTTTGTTTTAGATATGATCAGCTCTTTTTGTGCAATGTGAAGAACGGCTCCTGGAATTTTCCGGGACTAATCTCTTTGGTGTTATTATCAGGACTTTCGTCCATCACATTATATCTAAATTTGATTTATGATAATCCTGCTGTCTCTTTGAATCGCCTTTCAAAATGTTTCTCCCACTCTAGGGGAACACACAAAGTCACTTTGTCGGTCAGTCCATCATCAACATATCTCAACAGCCACTAAATGGTTTGCTATGAGATTCTGTACAGACAGTCATGATGAATCCATTAACTTACAGTGACCCCGGGTCTTTTCCTCTAACGCCACCATGAGGTTAACATTCTTGTTTTTTAGTGAAATGTTTAAGAACTATCGGATGGATTGCCTTTAAATTTGGTTCAGCTCTTCGTGTGGACTTGTAATAACTTTAGTGATCCTTTAACTTTAAGGGAAAATGTGCCACCTTTATGTGGATGTCTAATCAGCGTTGATGGTAAATGTTGTCAATTGAAGCAATAAATTAAAGAGAATAAGGAAGTTCGGTTTTTGAGCGGCATCCAGCTCACACCCTGGCACAAACTACTTCATCATAACATTGTGCCTTGAACTTTGACCCTCTTGCTCATATATACTGTTCGCTGTGCAGAGGATTGTCGGTCAGAATAGCCAGAAAAGCATGCTGGCTTGCATACTGCAAAATGCGACCGGATGTAGTAGGACATCCTGGTATTTTTGGCATACAGCATTTGACATTCTATATATTGGGACACACTAAATCTTTTCTGGTATACTAAATAGTATAGTAGTCTGCGTACTGGAACACACAGTCTGTCACGTCAAATGACAGGAAGAACAACAGATTTTGCAGCTGCAAACTCAGCTTTGTGGATCAATATAGCAGCACTGAGGAATTAATGGCTTCAATCAACATCTACCATCAACACTCATCAGACATCCACATAAAAGGTGGTGAATTTTCCCTTTAATCTAGTGCTTTGGTTTATGACCAAATGCTTGCAAAACTAATGACATTCCCATCAGCCTCAGCTGTACTTTGTGTCTTGTGTTCATCATTAAATGTTAGCATGCTAGCACACTGAACTAAGATAGTTAACGAGGTAAACATTGTACCTCAGATTGTTAGCATTATCATTGTGATGGTAGCATTTAGCTCAAAGCACCAGAGTCTCACAGAGCTACTATCATTAGGCTTTAGATCTGCATCCTTATGTGCTTTTTGTGGGGATTTTCTTCCCTGTCTTGTTAGAGCTGGATCAGAAACTGTTGTTATTTTGGGCCGCGCTATAAAAGCCAAATGAGACACTGTGGTATGCGTGCACGGTTGCTAGATAACAGTGATGACAAAGACTATGGCTCAACAAGGCAGTATCTTTGCAAAACAAGAGTTACAGTAAAAAGCCTGGCTTGTTAGTACTGGAGCAATAATAAAAAGTATATTTTTGCCAAGGACTGGAGCCCCGATGAAGGCCAGTGTGTAGCTGGAACATTGGCTTTTATTATTGTTCCTGAACTAGCCAGTCAATTACAGCTTTTTAACTCCATTGTGGAGAACAGAGTGCTGGGATGGCAGTCTTCTTCTTGCTTTTAGTAAAGAACTGTACAGCTGTATCACTTTAGGGCTGTTTTCCTATATGAGAATATTTCAAAATGTTAAAAAATGAGAAGAGCATGGCTTTGGAGCCCCGAGTACCAAAATAGATTATTTTCCTGATTTAGGAAATATATTACATTACTAATAGTGTGCTCCCATAAAATTAAGTTCAATTAGTCTATAGGGCATTACCAAAACATGTGTCAGATCTCCTGGAAGTTGAGGACATTAATCACAACTGTCGGTAGTCTCTGGGTAAACATGGAGCAACACGATACACTCTTGCATTTAAGTGCACAGAGGACGTGTCTTTATTAAATGTAAAAATTAGGGCTGTCAATAATCAAAATATTTAATCGCGATTAATCGCACATTAATCATACGTTTTGTATCTGTTCAAAATGAACCTTAAAGGGAGTCAAGTATTTAATCCTCTTATCAACATGGGAGTGGACAAACATGCTGCTTTATGTAAATGTATGTATATATTTATTATTGTAAATCAATGAAAAACACAAAACAATGACAGATATTGTCCAGAAACCCTCACAGGTTCTGCATTTAGCATAAAACAATATGCTCAGATCATAACATGGCAAACTGCAGCCCAACAGGCAACAACAGCTGTCAGTGTGTCAGTGTGCTGACTTCACTATGACTTGCCCCAAACTGCATGTGATTATCATAAAGTGGGCATGTCTGTAAAGGGGAGACTCGTGGGTACCCATAGAACCCATTTACATTCACTGATCTGGAGGTCAGAGGTCAAGGGACCCCTTTGGACATGGACATGACAGTTTTTCCTCGCGAAAATTTAGCGTAAGTTTGGAGCGTTATTTAACCTCCTTCATGACAAGCTAGTCTGACCTGGTTGGTACCGATGGATTCATCAGGTTTTATAGTTTCATATGATATAATGCAAATTATATTAATGCGTTAAAAAAATTAGTGGCGGTAAAATGAATTTGCGTTATCATGTTAACTTTGGCAGCCCTAGTTGAGATATGAAGAAAAGGCACAATATAAATGCAGTTTTCTTTCGACAATTATTACCATTTCTGTTAACTGCTGAAGGAAAAACATTTACTTGACATCCTGAGGTCGCACACAACGTTTGTCACCGTCCCTCTCAGCACTGACTGAAGCCCCTTCATTGTCTGTATCCCAGACTTGGTAACTATTCATCCATTAGAAGTTCGTCTGCATCCCTTACATTCTTTACGAGGAAACCCTTTAAGAGGCGAGAGAAATCAACAAGAGCTGATTTATAGCCATTGTTACTGCAGCTATAATTGGCCTATTAAATTTATTGCCTTTCTCTAGTATTGGAAGTCGTGGAGAAGAGAGAGTTTCTGGATTGTCTGTGCTCAGAAGCTGTGAAGCTGTGAAGCTGTGTGGTCTCTGTCTGCAGGAGTCTCCTCGTCTTTTTGAGATGAGCTGGAGAAGGCTTCTGTCCAGCAGCAGATGTGTGATGTGTAGGAGTTTCCCTACAGCTGTCTCTTTCTCTTACTCGTTTCATCGTCTCGCTGTCTCTCTGCATTTGTCAGTATAAGTGCTCACCGTGAATAGCTCGACCTCCAGAGAGTCGGGGTGGTAATCAGTCAGTAGAGAGCTATGAAGTAGTGCGGCCTCGATGAGATGTAACGCCGGTCTGTGTGCTAATGATGCTTCCATGTTAATGTGTTTTCTCTCCTGCTCTGCATGATGCTTTCATCGATACTCTGGAGGCTCAAAAGGATGCTCCAAGGATGCTTGATCGACATGTCAACATCTTTACAAAAACATACATTTTCTCACGTACCTCCCGTGGTTTTTAGGTTTTTAGCCATACAGACTGTTTCGGCTTTATTTGTCCAGTTTGTGAGATATCAGCATCTGAGATTTCTGCGTCCACTTAAACACAGTGGAGATGAATGCAGTGTTATGTGATGCTGTAAAATCAGCAGCAATGTGTCTTTGCAGAAACAAAGCCTTGTTTACTCTGAATAGTCAACAGACTTTACTGTGATCAGTGGAGCTACTTTCCACTGAAGAAATAGTCCCTCTGGAAACTGTTGACAGTGTATTCTGTGGGTCATCCAGAGCAGGTTCTCAACCTTTTTGAGCCAGCGCCCCCTTATCTATTATCCAGGTCCCTTACAGCCCCCCCATCAATTAATATGTAGGCTAATTGTCTCCCCTGAATATTAATGTTGACTATTGTTCTGTGTTACATCATTAAAAAAGCATGTCATTGAATGCCAAATAACGAAAGATATTCCACAAGTTTAGAGATGGGATAGTCTAAACTAGTCTAGATGGTGAAGTGAATGCTACACAATCGCTGGCTCAACCTATTCAGTCGGTCGCTCGATCCAGTCGATCACTTACTCGATCCAGTCGATTGCTCGATCTAGTTGGTCCTCGCTCGATCCAGTCGGTCGCTCGTAGCGTATAGAATTTGCTAGGTTGAGAAATATTAGAAAGAAGATATATTAGGAGGTAGAAAGAGCAGAAGAAGTGTTTTTTTTTCTTTTACAAAACATGACAGGATCATTTTCAGAAGTAAAAAGCAGAGCAACTAAAGCGTGATGGAAATAGAAAGGGATGTGAGTCTGTGTGAGAGTAGAGGGATAGAAATGATTCCTTGAAGGTTAAGACAGGGAGTAGCAGCGCTGTCCTGACAGTGAAATGAAGTTCATCCCTCCATTAAAGGAGCCGGCCTCCTCGGCTGCTGCAGGCTGTAGAGAACGTACCATAATACTGATGAGACCAAAGACAGCAGGGACTGTAATTATATCCTGAAGCGCCTCGGGGGCTTTTTCCTCCACTGCTTCATCCTATAATACTATCACATGATGTGATGGAGTGGTGAGACACACTGCACACACCCAGTCAGGTGTTCTTTATGGCTGGGAATGTTATCCTGGCTTTAACAAGATTGTAGAATACCTGCAAACAATAACAACAATGCACTATCAACATTCACAGACTACTGTGTGTGTATTTTACCAACTGCATGGGAAAATAAGAGAATATCCAGCAAACGTTTCACATACAGCATGTGAGCAAATCTGAAATGAGAGTCCCGATTTAACGTCCTGCCATTCTTTGCTTGAGTACTGTCATACTCTATAAACTGGGCAGCAGAAATTGTTACCTAATAAATAATGAAAGTGATGGGAAAACGTCTTATGTTCACTAGAAGAGAAATGGAAAGATGTCCCTCCCGCTCACGATGCTCATTGGCTTCAGTGGTAATCTCTTCTTCCTCCGTATTATTTTAAACGTGGCTCTTTCTCTTAATTTCCTGTCATGTCTGAAGAAAGCTGTAAGGAATGGTCATTGTAGTCACCTACACTCAGTGGCCACTTTATTAGGTACACCTGTACAATGCAATGCAGTCCAGTACAACAGAAATGAAATCTACCTTTACGAATCTCATAATGTTCAATTTTGATGATGAATTGTATGTTTATTATGAGGCCATAGTTAAAGATGGTGTTGTCAGAGGTATTTCAAATTTTTTGTCCTCTCTGTTTACATAGCCTACATGAGGCGGGCAGAATATTTGGCCTTGTCCCACATACACTGGTATTTTTGTAAACAGCGGTTTTCCTCCCTCGTTCTGAAAAAAAAATGGAAAAACACAATTGAGTCTTTGTCAAAGCGAGGTTGGGCCACACACACACACACACACACACACACACACACACACACACACACACACACACACACACACCGGAGACGTTGGCGGCTCTTTCTGTGTCGTCTGAGACCATGGGGATTAAGAAATGTCAAATATGGAATATAATGCGGGATAAGAACTGAGGTAAAGAGTTTTTTAAAAATAGACTAAAGTGCAGAGTAAAGCAGAATACAGTCCATTCAGAGTCGAGCTGTTTGTGGTGTGCAGAATTAAAGAAGTAGCTCAGTCTATTAAAGTACACTGTTTGCATTAACTGTCCTGCAGACCGTCCTCCTTTGTCCCCCCTCCTCCTCAGAGAGGTGTTGTACAGTTTGTATGTATTTATGCCCCCGTTGCACGACATGTTGCCTCATTAGTGACGCCTCACAAAGGAGATAACAGCGTCTACACGTCAACACTGAAAGTGGGAAGTTTCTGTAAATCTTCACCCTGGCCGGAGTTTTACAAAAGCTCCGTTTTCAGTAACCTAAACGTCATTAGTGTGTGGACGAAAGCCCAAAACACACAGAAAAAGTTTACAAAAATAGCCCTGTACGTGTGGGCAAGGCCTCAGAAACTCCTCTGAATATAATGCATCCCAACACAACACCACCACTAACTAGGACTTCAGTAAAACATATAACTGAATTAACACCTCTATGAGTGTTAAAAACATTATTACAACAGATAGATGAAGCCAACGGTGTTACTAGACTTGTTCTCTCTCTTAACATCAGTGGCCTCTGGTGTCATAAATTCAATTTAATCTTCATTTTGACAGCTTTTCTACTGTACCTGTGTTTGATGTACCAGGACAATGATGAAGCTTCATTTTCACTTATACATTATTAAAAGAAAACAGTGGAATGGAAATATAACATATCAGATATCAGAAGAAAGACAACAACACAGTGGATCACATGGAACCTTTCGTTGATGTATGATTGGACAACTTGCTTCACTTTATCTGTCAGACTTCTAATTCCATTGTGTGTGAATTCATGAAAGAGTAGATCTGCAGCAGCGTCCCTGCAGCAGGGGGCAGCATGCCACTCAGGGTGACTGACCGCATACTGTATATGAGGACAGTGGATCCCCGGTGTGAAGGTCACATTACACACAGTAATGCAGAGCCCCGAAGTTATCTGTGTAACGTGGAATTAATGAGGACGAATGAGTGAAGAACTGCATATGTAAAGAGATTTAGGCTGTTCTAGGAGAAGTCTTAACATTTTTAGCTTCAACCATTTTCTTTAAAATTAATAATAATAATAATAATAATAATAATAATAATAATAATAATAATACATTTTATTTGTAACGCACTTTACATTTGAAACAAATCTCAAAGTGCTACAAGGTAAAAGCAGGTAAAATCAACAATATAAAAACAGATAAAAAGCTAACATCATAAAAATAGGAGCGTAAAAGCAGCAACCAGCAAGGTTCATTAAAAGTCGTAGCTTCTGCTAAAAAGGAAGGTTTTAAGTCCTTTTTTAAAACTGTCAGTAGTCTGTGGAGCTCTCAGATGAATCCAGCAGTGTGCTCCACATCAGGTGGTGGTGAAGCATCCCGGCTTCACAGCGGGGAGCCGTGGCTTCCTGGCTTCCTATGAGCCTTTGTTCGGGCACATTGCTTCTGGTCCTGTGCATCTGAAGAGGAACAAAGGATTAGGAGGGACTTATAGCCCTTTCTCTCCTTTACTTACAGGGACCATCCCTCTTCATCACGCCTCATCTCCCTTTCTGACTCTCCCCAAAACCAAGCACTGACCCCGCTGCCGCTAACAGAGAGCAGATTACAGCCTCCTGCAGCACCGCCACCCTGAGATACTCTGATTTGGGCTCATGCAGGCTCTCTTGTCTTCTTAAGCTCCTTAAAGAGACCCTGATACTGCATGCAGATCTTCTCCCCACTCTTGAGTTGACTTCTTATGTTCTGAAGTTAATACTGAACTCATGTGGTGCTGTTAAATCTGGTGAAGAATGCAATAGATAAGAAAAATAACAGTGTGCAGAAATTTTTATTGCACCATCCAATTTTTAAAGGAGTATTTTGACATTTTGGGAACTGTGCTTATTTGCTTTCTTGTTGCGACTTAGATGAGAAGATCGACACCACTAAGACATGTCTGCACAGGAAATATGAAGCTACAGCCAGCTTGGTTAGCTTAGCTTAGCATAAAGACTGGAAACAGGAGGAAGTAGCTTGTCTAGCGCCATCTAAAGGTAACAAAAACCACCTACCAGCACCTCTGAGTACGGGATAATATACAGCTAGCGATGCAGCATCGCCCTGAAGGGGATTCTTTCACAACAATGACCCGCTAGCTGTACATTATTCTGCTTATTACACGGCTACTTACTGAAGAAATCAATAATTTGACACAAAAAAGTCAACAAACACGTCCCAAGTCGTGAACTTGGAACATTCAGAAACTTTCCACTTACGAGGTTATGAATACCACAAGATGGGGGGGGGGGGCGTTCATATGGACTCTTCTCGTAAACACGGTAAACACGGTAAACACGAGCCCATTTGAAGGCACCATAACACGTTATATCTTGTTTTTTTAATCTGTACAAAATCCGAGGCGTACAGTAAAGGTGACAAGTTGCAGTTTTACAGAGGATATTGTGCCGGACTGTTACTTGGCCAGGAGCAGTAAGTTCCTAAAAATGTTTGTTTTTTGTAGAGATTAAACAAATAAATGTTAATGGTGAGCTTTAGAGGTGCTTGTAGTTGGCTTTTGTTACCTTTGGACGGAGCCAGGCTAACTGTTTCCCCTTGTTTACAGTCTTTATGCTAAGCTAACGTAGCTTCCTATTTACCGTACAGACATGAGAGTGTTATTCTTCTAACTCTTCTCATCTAACTCTCGGCAAGGAAATTTACTAAGCGTGTATTTCCCTCCTCATAATCTTGACCTCTGACCCCTAAGTTAACGTGTCAGCGTGCTTGCCACATCAGACACAATGTCAACATACCTTGTCCTTGCTGGGAAGCGTATTACTTTACATATATTAAAACATACACAGACTGAAGTTGGGACACAAACACGAGGAGTCTGAATGATATTTGATGTGTGTTTTATTTGCAGGCTCTTGTCCTTCAGGCTTCCTTCCTTGTGAAAACGGCCGGTGTTTCACTGCGGGGCAGAGCTGTGACTTCACTGATGACTGTGGCGATGGCACTGATGAAAAGGATTGTGGGACTTCCTGCTCCTTTGAGAACGGGCACTGTGGCTGGAAGAGCTCCCTGGCCGATAATTTTGATTGGACGCTGGGGACGGGATCTGTGAACAGCATACGGCCTCCGTACGATCACACGTTGACGGATGAGAGCGGTATGTGTTCACAGTTTACGCATTTTGTGCCGTCAACTAATTTAAAAGTTGTACAACTCCAAATTTCTCATTAAAATGAAGCCTCCTCTTTGAATTACCATCGTATAATTGAAGTGCACCTTCACTTCTGGGTGGTTTTGTATAATCGGAGTGAATGAAACTTGAGCTGACTTTCAAATTTCCACCTGTTAAACCAAAAAATGCTGCGGTAGCTCTCCTCACAATGTTTAATTCATGACTAAATCAATGAGCTACCGCCGGCTATGTGAACGTGCAGCAGGTGAGCCTTCGGGGGATTGATGCAGGGCTTTTAGAGCTGTTATTCCATTATACAGTGTGCATGGTAAAAAGTGATACGCATGAATAAATAAACACATACTGTATGTGCACACAACTCATGGAAGTGCTTCTCCTAAGCATCTTAAAGTTGATACAGCTCTGTGTGAGAGTGAACAGTAAACAGTCAGGCTGATATCATCGAGATATAATTAAAAACAGAAACACTGGATTACATTCACGCCTCGTTTCCTGTGAATCCTGCTTTCGTGAGAAGACAACCTGAATCCAGAGCGGGAGTGGCGGACTCCACCACCAGCAATTAGAATTAAAGAGGGAGATAATTACGGCTGAAAAATTCAGACCACGAATAATATGAAAAACAGCGTTTGATTTCATGAAGATCTGAAGGATTAGAACTTTAAAATTTAATCTTGTTTGGATTGTTATGTTCAGTACTAAAAGTTCTAACGCTAAAAAGTTCTCTGAAATTATTGATTATGTAGAAAACAATTGTCACATTTTGTAGAAAGAAAGACACAGATACAGATACGCTCCCTTTGCTTTTCCATTCAGCCAGGTTTCCTCCTTTCTCTAAGAGCTCTACTCGAGCTCTTAGAGAGACTTTAAGAGTGTTCCCCGGGTGTCGAAAGGCAGTGAGATATTAGGAGATGTGTCAGAGATTACTCTGCGACCCCGGCCCTCGCCCCCCCGACCACACTGTTGGTGATCGTGCTGTAATTTGTCACTGGCTGCTCATACAGAGATAGTTATCAATTCCTCCTCTTTCTGCTCTCTTC
Source organism: Sebastolobus alascanus (assembly GCA_916701645.2). Classification (NCBI taxonomy): domain Eukaryota; kingdom Metazoa; phylum Chordata; class Actinopteri; order Perciformes; family Sebastidae; genus Sebastolobus; species Sebastolobus alascanus. The sequence goes on from CAKAOJ020000171.1 coordinate 304,322, forward strand.
AGGTCATTTCGTCTTTCTGGAAGCTACACCGGTGGGACTCAAAGGTGACAAGGCTCACATTAGGAGCTCTGTTTGGAAAGAGTCGAGCGCCATCTGCAAGCTCTCCTTCTGGTACTACATTTCCCACAAGGCCATAGGAACAATCCGCCTGCTGATCAAGGTAAGGAGAGGGTTTGACTCAAACTCTGTTTGCACTCCATCATGATAAGAAATGATGAATCGAACTGATGCCGGTTCATGATGCCTGCTTTCGCTTTCCATCAAGCGCGGTTACCATGGTTACCACTTCTACATTTTACTCTTTGGTGTACCGTGACTTGCCGGTGCTCTTTCCTGCCGTCTCCATATCAGGTTCTCTGGGGGAGGGGGGGTTGAGAACGAAGATGCTGTAGCTTATCGATAAAATGTTCACATCCGTTTTGAAACTGTTCATCATAACCTTTTTTTATTTGTGAACAAATATAATAAATGAAACATTCGCCTATTTAAATATTTTCTGAATCCGCTCTTCTGATTTACAGAATATGATTTTACAACATTTCCAGAAGAATTAAATGTTCAGAGGAAGGCTGCAAACAATAAAATAATTATTTAACTAAATCAAGTTTAGTCTTTAAGCTCTCTGTTCCCCTGAGTCAGAGATAAAACCTGATTATATTAGATCACGTTAACACTGCTGCTGTATGGTGCTGTCAGTAATTTGGTAAAAAGAGAGGTGCAGCTGTCAGTCTCTCCAGTTTTTTTTGATCTGTGGGGGGTCGTGGTGACCCCTCGGCCCGGAGCAGCCTCGCCCCCCCATCTGGGCTCACACCAGAACCGGCCACTTCTCCAGGCTTCTTGCTTGTTAGGCATTCGGCCATCTAGTTTGTGTATGCATGGTTGACTTTCAGGGATTAAGAGTTCTGCTTGCAGCTTTTCCGCCATTGAAATTCTGCTGGGATTTACTGTGCCTCCATCCTGTGGTCGGTGCAGTCTCCGCTTCATTTAACTTTGTCAGGTACGACTCAAGGTCAAGGTGCAGGAGTTGTGCATGAGTAGATTAATTCTTTGATGTGTGTTTGTGTGTGTGTACAATCAGATTTATCTCACATACTCACATATGCGCAGCACGAGTGTGATTGTTAGTGTCCTTGTGTGCGCTGCAGAAACCAAAATTTGCAAAACATGCAAGTTATCATGCAAATGTTTCTTCAAACAGCAAGAGGTTGTATCCCATCCTGCACACAGAATTTACATTTCATTCTGTCACATGCTGCAGCAGCCAAGACATAAAGGCACCAGAGCTCATGATGTGACTGTTTTTATAAGAGAACATATTCAGGAGGTAAAAAGCTCCATCAGCACTTTAAATTAAAATGTCTGTGTTGTTCATATTGTCAACAAATGCCATGAATTGATCCTATTAACAAGCTAACAAACTTAGTTTGTGTAGCTGAGTGATAGACCAGTACGATTATTAGGAGAGTAAACTTTTAAACCATAGATATTAAAGAATAAGGCTCACAATATCTCTTTTGTTATTGTCAACAAATCCCACATAAAGACCAAAAACAACACAGAAGTATTGCCTGTGGAGTCGAAGCTGTAAATATTCCCCAACAAAGACACTATGTACTCTCGTCTGAGTAACGTTTGCAAATATCTACAGTACTCAGAGGATTTAGAAAATGATTTAGCATTTATTCCAAGACGAAAATATATAATCATGACCTGTTTTTAAAGATTTATGTCTTTAACCCTCTGAACCTCAAGCAGTTTCAGGGCGTTTTATTTGCACCTGTCACAATTTACTCACTATGGCCTCGATTTTAACTGCAATATATAAATCCTGCACCTCTATGGAAACAGCACAGTCATGGCTAGAAGTAGGGGGAACTCAAGATGTCTTTTGTGCAGTATAACACAGTTATAATGCCATAAATCATGAATGAAAAAATTCAAGTTGAATTTCTTGGATAATTTATTTTACAAAAATTGGAAAAAGTAGAATCTATATATACAACAAGTGTTACCAATATTGGACATTTTTACATCCTCTACTTACAACCTCTCTTGTCCTCTCCGCTCTGTGTAAACAGCGAGCAGTCAGTCAAAGTTTCACTGAATTTTTGTCACGTGACTGTTGGTCTCAGACGAGTCATTCATGGCTTCCCAGTTGCGTTGAGGAGCGCAGAATTTAATGTTTTTTACAGGATCTGGTTCGTGCAAACAGTTTATTTTTGACAAAATTTAAAATGAGATGTAGAATAAAGTGATTTTGATGACATATCTCTATTTTAACCTTAGATTTGGTTGTTTTTTACCTAACTGAAGCTTTTGTCACACATGATTCGTTCATTGGCTGACGGAAAGTTGATAATCCGATGATGAGTTCTGTTTTAACAGTTTCTGGCTATGATAAAATGTGAGTGTTTTTGGTGATTTTTTTAAAGGAAACATGCATTTCAAACCCGCCAGCGGGTTGTGGGGTTCAGAGTTAATTGGAACCAATCGGGTCTGAAAGTACTGAGAAAAGTACTGATACATTTTTGGTTTTGGTCTTAATGTGGAGCTGTTGAAAAAAACAGAAATATAGAATATTAACAGACTTATCCATTAAATATCCTGACTGTACAGTAGTTTTTTTTATCATATACTGCTCATATACTCAATCTGGATGTAGATGTAATATTTATGGATGCTCCTACTCCTGTATAATATCGATTGCCTGTTAAAGTCTGGTGCAGACAGGATAACGCCTCTCTTAGAAATTCAAAGCATGAGATTTTCCCAGTTTTCCAGTCAAGCCCACCGGCTATTTGATTGATTATGTGAGTCTGTGAGAGGCAGGAGATGATGAATGCATGCGGACGGTTTTACATGTCCCGCTTGTCCACGTACGAGTGGAAAATGTAAAGTCTGGCCTTTTAAAGAAGGTTAGCTCTCGACATGAAGACGAGGCGGTGGAAACACACACAGAGGGTGGTGAGTTCAGAGGTCATCGTATATAATTTTACACATTGACTGTGTGTGTGTGAGAGAGAAAACCGATATCCCAGTTGAGCTTTATGTTCCTACAGTCTCCACTGACTCATAAAGGATGTTAAATGCATGTTTGACCTCGAAGAGTCAAAGACACGGCCCTCACAGATTATTGCTTTGTGCTATAATTTAAAACATTATAGCCTTTTCATAGCCTCCATGTTGCCTTGTGTCAGAATGCCTACATGAAGACAAACACACATTTGCACAGACATGACTACAACTACACACACTCTGCGAGCATCTCAGTGTAAATACAGTGTGAGCCATCTTTAAAGGTTGATTGAAGAACAAAGGCAGTTATGGTAACGACGCTGGAGACTTCAATGGGCAGACACACAGAGTGGGAGGGACTGGATTATATTTACCTGGCAAGTGTTTCCCTCTGTGAAGTCTCACAAGGGGCTCAACAGTGCCGTCTATTTATATCAGCAGCGAGCCTGAACTGCTGGAGTCCTTTCTGTCCTCAGCAGTTCATATATGCAACTAATATGCAACACTGCATGTGATATAAAGGAGATCCACCTGAGAGTAGAGTCACAGACACAGAGGAACATCTTCGGTTTTATACTTTCGGTTTTACTTAAAAAAACAGTGTGTAGTATTTAGGGGATCTATTGGCAGAAATGGAATATAATATTCATAACTATGTTTTTATTTGTGTTTAATCATGTTGTTGCATCATGTTTCTACAGTAGCACAGAACGGACAAACCAAACACTGGTTTTACGTTACCTGAAGGCCACCGTAGTTCACCGTAGTTCTCTGACACGCTTGTGAAACTGCGGTAACGTGAGCCGCAGAGCGCAAAACCGTGGTACCGCCAGCCGCCGTCTGACTTCTGTTGTTCCTAAAGTAGTGTTATTATGGTATGGATGACCTCTGAGCGAGGCGAACGGCGTTACCACGGTTTTGCACTCGGCGGCTCACGTTACCGCAGTCTTAGAAAGGGAGGAGTGAGCGGAGGGGAACTCTGTTGGTTGCAATCTGCAACCGCACCACTAGATGCCACCAAATCCTACAAACTGGTCCTTTTAAAACTATTATGAGGAGAAGCAGTTAGAGGTCAGGAACCAGCAGCTGGTGATTGTTTTAAAATAAAACAGAAAGCTTGAAACCAAAAAATATGCCTCTGTCTGTTAGGGAGTAACTCTGCTTCCTATACTTCATGCACTGATAACTGTCACAAAGGTTTGGACTTTGGAAACTCTGAAATGCAGATTGTGTTTTTGACAGGAGTGATAATCTGAATAAATTCTGCTCCAGCATCACACAAAGTCACAAAGAAATGTCACAACAGCAGCATGTTTTTCACGTTAGATTAGCAAGTTAATTCTAGATATGCTTTGGGACAGACAGGGATAGAATTAATTCTGAACATCCAAAGCTTTTGTTAGAGTCAGATATAACAATTATGCTACATAAAAGTAAAGTTTTAATTAAAAAAAGAATATATATATATATATATAGTTTTTTTTTTTTTTTTCTTCTTTTTTTGGAAATTTAAATTTAAATGAAAGGTCAATCTTCTCATCTAACTCTCAACAAGAAACCAAATAAGCGTATTTTCCAAAATGTTTAACTGAACAAACGAGTTGAACATGAAGTATTCCTTTTTAAATGTATTATTTTCCTTTTCATGAAAGGAACATGTTACTTTCCCTTACAGGCATCATGTATATTTCATGTCATTTTATGAGAGCAGGCTGTTTGTTTTCCTTACTTACCGACAAATCTATTTAGAATCAACATGCTGTTATGATGACAGAGAAATGACTTTAAAATGATGCTAAATTGCCTGCCTTTTGCTCATTTATATAGTAATATATGGTGTAGTGGCTTCAGATGTGGCCTGCCATTATGGTGAGCCAAACATCTGCCCGTCAACCAAAGAACGGATGTTCTACTCATGTGAAATATGGCATGACAAAGATAATCATCAGAACGGGTTCTTGATTTGAAGCGTAGTTGTAGAGCAGCTCTGTCATATGATGCAAACAATATGCTAAAAGACACCAGAGTTGTAACATTTCTTAACGAAGCAGAGACGTGGATAGACTCTGAGCTGAAGGTGAGCCGACGGAGAAACAGCTGCCAGCGGCTCCATACAGTAAAAAAGCCATGAATACAAATTGGATTTCAGCTTAGTGGAACATTCAGTCTACGGTTAAGATATAGGGGATTTCAATAGAGTAAGCATTTTATTGTGGTTGCAATGTTCTTTGTTCTTTTTTGGCTGTCACGGGGGGGGGATAATAAAAATAAATTATGCAAATGTACATCCACTCTTCACTTTGAGCAAACTGAATTTGTGGTCGCATTGCCTCGACTGCGATCGCAGGAAATGAACATTCAAATTGATCGAATAAACGCCTCGACTGACGCGCCTTCAAGACTTCAAGTGTGAGCTACACATGTCAGTATCGCACTCGTCGGTCGATCTGAGGCTGCTTTTATAGATCGAGCCATGACATAAATCTGGATAAGTCCCGCTGTAACGCTGCCTATTAATCTATGCTCTACTCTCACAGTAACAAGATCATTTCAAGCCACGGCTCCGCTGGTGTAAAGCAGAGCAGACAGCCTGTGTACGCCTCACCCAAGGGTGCATTTTAATAGGCTTTCAAACTGCAGAGTAGGATGTGACATTGCTTGTCCTCTGGTTTTGAGTACATTAGACCAGGTCTCTTTTACCGCAGTCAGGCCTCTGGCTATGTCTTGCAACCTAAAGTACAGTAAGTTTGATGTCTTTATAGAATAAAGTGCTGCAGGAACGAGTCCTAAAACCCAGACATGAGTTAGCATTCTTACACTTCCGGTTCCCTCTTCTCAAAGTCAATGAGTTTTTGGTTAGATGCCTGAAATAATGTCGGCGGTTAACAGAAGCTTAAAGGCGCTTTCGCAAGCCAACATTTAGTCCGTTTTAATCGAACTCTGGTGCGGTTTGTTTGGGCGGGTGTGAACGCATTATTCCCCAAAAATTGACACTTCTGAGGTTGATTTTCATTGTGACACTGTCCTAAAACTGAGTTAATGATGATATAGACCTGCAGTCATTCTGTCACCTTTTAAAAAGACCAGAGGACAAGGAAGCTGTTATGAATGATTGCAGCGTTATACCCGATTTAATATTAGACTCATGAACTTCAGGAGGACGGCTAGTTAAATCTATACTTTCCTCTATTAAACACTCGGTGGTTTAACCAGGCAGCGCCTCTCTGTATTCACCTGAAGCTGAAGTGGATTTTAACAATCACTCCAATCACCTCAAGCGAGAAACAAGATAAAAAGTTTGTGTGTGTGCGAGAGTGTTTCCACAATAAGGCTTTCAGTCTATATAACCTCCTCTCAGCTGTTAGGTTGCTTACAGGAGCATGTGATGCATCAGGCACGCTTCGGGTTTACATGTAAACCGGCAATATTCTGCATTCAGTTCAATTCTAAATACTTTACCCGTCCCTCAACTTTACCCGTCTCTTGGGCAATTCAAGGCAAGCGAGTGTGCAAACAGAAATACACAGACAATGAATTTATACACATAAAGAACAATCTAAAAATACAAGTTTAATACACAGGATTAATATCAGTAATATTTGACACAGGTTAAAGTGTAAAAAGGTCAAAAGGTCAACTGCACAAATCCCATGAAAAGACCAAAACTAACTTGTTTGTTCTTCTCTCAATACTTTGCCCAAAACCCTATTGGTTCAGACTGAAGACGTAAACCTTTAAAAAAGGTTCATGAATATAAACTTTAATTTCTTAAAAAGGCTAAATCATTTCTTAAACAGCTGGAAACAGTAATATAGTAGACATCACTCAAACCGCAGTAAATAGTTCATTTGTTGGGGACTATTTTCTGTGGATGAATACACATTTGATGCATAATTGAGTATTTACAGCAGCATGATCATGTATGTTGGATCAGCTCAGAATAAACTACAGTTCTAATCGGTGTGTTTTAATAGTTTATTAGACAACAATGGAGCTCTATAGCTCAGAAGAATAAGATCAGGCTACACAGGTAATACCTGCTAGATGGAGTGATTCATTATTGGTTTTAGTCTTTTCATGGGATTTGTTGACAATAAGAAACATACAGAAGCCTTATCATTTATTGCTTTTTGTTTAGTTTTATGCTTTGCTTCATGCTCCTGCAGATCTAACTGCCGCCAGTGCTGCAGAGAGGGTGATATTATTGTCACAATGTGTTTGGAGATAAACGTTCCTTTATTTCCTTTTTTCCCTCTTTTAAAGGATTTGTCTGAATGTTCTCAAATGCAATATACCTTGGTTCAAAGGTATTATTGATAACATTTTTATTATTATTATTTAAATAATACATCCACAGAGCTTTTAGAAAGGTGCCAAATAAAAGAATGGCTTTTCCTGAATTACTATAATTGAGAATTAATCATTTTAAAAATGTTGGCGGGTCCAAAATTAATGTTTTGTTTATCTCTGTGGAAGATATCTGATGTTTGGTTCTCACTTCTAACAAGGCTTGTGAGCCAACAGTATAACAACGTTGGTATCAGGTGGCATCTCTGGGTCGTCAGTTAGTGTGGAAAAAAACAGATAAATAGCTGAGATTGACAGTAAGTGTCTGGCAATGACTTGTTGTGAAGTAAATGCAATGGAACCAGGGAGAATGATTATCAATAGCACCTTTAATCTGGGACTACAGTATTTATGATATACATTAACTCTGTACTTATCTTAAGATGTAATAGTTTCTACAATAACTACTAGTTCTTCATATTATGATGTCAAAACAGTGTACAGTATCTTTAACGTGACGTGATATGACTTTATAAATGTCTCTTTCATGCTCTTGAGATAGAGGTGAGATACTGGCTCGCAACAACGTACTTCCACTAAAGCCTTTTCAAAGTCACATTCATTTGTTTCAAAGCAGTAATAGTCATGATTTAGTGCCTGGCTTTTACCATGGGAAAAGACAGAGAGGACTTCCAGAGGAATACACATCGGCATGTCTTTTAATATGTTCCATATGTGGCATGAGAGAAAGCCATTACCATCACTCAGGCGGAGCACGGTCTCATTCTGAGTAGCAGGTCTTAAGGCTCAAGGGGAACGTATTACTACAACGTTATGTTAATGAGACTTTAATGTCCTCTCAGATGCTATTCACCGTTTCTCAGCAGTCTGCCCAAGACTTCATTTCAGCTCATTTGTACTTAAAGTCTTGACTTGTGACTCACTGATACTCAAAGTTTGACGTATATGTTTCTGATAATAATCACTGCTGTAGCTTTGAATCCACTTTGAAGCTCTATGAAATGATTACAGCTGTAACCAGAAATGTCACCACATGATCGTCCTTTTGTCAACGCCGCTCTTCTCCGCAGACGGAGAGCGATTTGTGGGAGGCGTGGAACAAAACGGGGCATCAGGGGAATAAGTGGAACCGAGCGGAGATCCCTCTGAGGAAGATGAGGAACTTTGAGGTGATATTTGAAGGGATCCGCTCGAGGGACGTGAGTGGAGGAGCCGCCCTGGATGACCTGGAGTTCAGAGACTGTGCCCCAAGTAGGTGAAATGAACAGCACACACATGTTTTGGAAGCAGTGTTGCCTCTTCACCGAGACAAAATAAAAGATATTAGAGAAATAACTGCCATTGCAATGATCACAAGACTAGGACAAGAACCATTCAACAGTATAATTAACTACAAAAAAAGTAGTTAGTTTAGTGTTAAGTTGCTCTTTTGAAGGAATGATTCAACAATTCACGAATTATGTTTATTTACCAAGAGATGAGAAGATCAATACCTGAAGCTAGAGCCAGCAGGCGTTTAGCCTAGCTTAGCATAAAGACTGGAAACAGGGGGAAACAGCTAGCCTAGCTCTGTCCAGAAGTCCAAAAATGTTCGCTTAGCTAAGCTAACCAACCCGCCGACTCTGGCTTCATACTTTTGCTGCGTTCCAGACAACTCAAACAATTTTCCCATTTGAATTTTCCAAGTTCCGACCTCCCAGTGTTTCAGGTGAACAACGCCAAGCGTAAACAAAAAAAAACATGGCTGACCAAGACAAACTGATTTTCTTTTCTCTTTCTCAGCAGTGCATCCTCCATATTTTCCTGAAGTAACTTTTGCGCAGAGGAGATAACTTTCTTTTTTCTACCTTTTCTATTTCACCAGTAAACTAGTCAGCTACCTAATTAAAGCTGAACTACACCTATAAATAAAGTGGTATTGTGAGACACTGTGAGTGCTAATAACCTACTGTCTTGTTTGCTGCTTTGCTTTGTTATCTGTAAAGTGGTTCACCTTTGTAACTTAAATACCTCGCAGCACCTTCATCTATGTGTGAGAGGGTTAAAAGTGCAAGTAGGTGTGCAGAGGAGATTGGAAATGTCTTGAGATGTCATTGTCCCAGACTGGAGCACTGGAGTGGAAAGTTTGTGTAAAGCCAAAAATCTCACCGCCTGGCAAAGTAATCAGAGTCGCTGGTATTCAGCAAACCTCTGCACATATATTAAGGTCGCTTTGTGCAGAGCGGCAATTCAAATCTACCTTCATGCTTCTTTAATTTAAAAGTAACTTTAATTTCACTGAACTTTTGAGAGTTTGAGAAAATATTCATACTTTTATACTCATTTATTGCCAGTCATACCTGTCCATATCTAACTTTTGCTTAAAACTCATGAGAATATCTTTAAACTCGTCTCTCTTGCTATCCTCTCTCCTTGTTTTATTAAAGTATTCTCTCAATAATCCTCACAAGCAAGATATGAATATCCTGTGAAATTATTTTAGGATCTTTTCATCTGATAGTTTGGGGTATGAAATTGATTCTTCCACACTCAGTATGTGAACAGAGAAAGAGAAGGAGAGAGTCGGTGTGTCTTAGAGCGAGAGCTTTCTCTGTGGGAAGACAGTCGCTGACAGACGCTGTTTGATGTTTATGTCCGAGACAGATGTTCAACATTAAACAGGACCTGGCTGGACATCGTGTCGGGATGTTTCCGGGCTCTGCCAAGGCCTTCTACAACACACAAATATAAACACACTTATTCAGAGAGACATGAACACTGACCTACAGACAAACTGAGACACCGAGAGGCGTGCAAGGACCGAACTGTCTCTCCAAAACTAAACAACTCTGTCCTACAAGACAAGAAAAAACACTAACATCTGGCTTTTGTCTTTAGTGGGAAAGGTTACAATCGGCTTTCATTCCCGGGACAAATGCAGTTGTCATGGTTATTAATGTTCTCCAGCTCTGACCAGGCTGCGATGGAAACATGACAACCGGGTGGACACGCTAACTTCTACTTCTTTTCCGGCGCGATGCTATGTGACGAGTGTTGAAGTGAATATATAATGAATAAAATCAACAGATATTTGGACAATTATTATAGTTTATTAACGTACAAAACATACAATTATTATGCTCTCATCAAAGACACCAGACTCCAGTCACACAACTGTAATTTTACCTCGCTGATCGTCGAAACACACTTCATTCAAACACGACAGAAACAAAATAAAACTCATCGAAACCATCTTTGTTAGTCTTTCCACTGTTCCATCAATCACCAACTCTGGTTTGGTTGAAATAAACCTTTAATCCACCGAGTTAGATGTAAAAAGAAACAGCTGTTATATGCTCTCCTCAAAGCCACCAGAC
>CAKAOJ020000171.1:320000-402500 GCA_916701645.2 Sebastolobus alascanus
GGAGCTTCCTGTTCGTACACTCAGCCACGCAGAGGGAGGGAGACGTTGCCAAGGTTACGACCAGGAGTCCGTTTCCAGCCAGCATCGGCCTGTGTCACCTGCGCTTCTGGTTCTACATGCACGGCTCCGACAGGATGGGAACGCTGAAGGTGATTTCATCTGAGTCACATTTCCATAAATAATTCAAAGCCTTTATGTGTTTGTTTGTGTCATCCAGCTTCCAAACAGGTTTTTTTTTAATGTCATTAGCTGTAATGATCCGTCACAGTCAACCTGAAGGCTTCATTTGGAGTTGACATAATTTCCTATTTTACTGTTCCTCTCACTACATGACACCCTGCTTACTGTCAATCACCTGATACCCACAGGAAGAAATGAAAGTCTCCCTGCCAGGAAATAATCCATCAAAGCTTGTCTCCTCACAAACATATCATATCCATCTTTTCATGTCTTTTTTAGGTGTCTTTGTCAGCTGGATAAACAATAAGCAAGTCTTTAAAAAATAATTGGGTATGATGTGCACTGGAAAAATGCCAAAATCTACATGTAGCCAGCCGTGCACTAGATATTCACAAGTGGGCTATGACATGAAATGGCACCAGTAATAATGATATATATCATAAACTTTATTGATATAGCATCTTTCATATCTTTCATAACATAAAATGCATCTCAAAGTGCTTTACAAGAGAAATAAATCACTAAAACAGGTAATAAAAACAGGGGACACACGGAGCAGAAACAGTAAAAATAATAAACTCCTAAGGAAATACAAAATATCATAATACTAGTAACAAAAACAGGTTGATAAAAAACTATTTTAAAATATAAAAACCATAGAACAAGTATAAAATGAATATCAAATAATAACAATGATGTTACAAAAAGGTGGAATTAATTAAAAGCAAGATAATAAAATAAGTTTTGTGCTTTTTCTTAAAGCTATCAACAGATGTTTCTGGTCTTATTTGTGATTTTGTTCCAAATCTTTGGTGCAAACAGCAGAAAGCTTCAACATGCTTTTTATAAGTCATTTTTGGTACATTGAGCCAGCGCTAGACGACCTCAGGGAATCAGAGCGGTATGAAGGTGCTAATTATTATATTATAATCATTATTATATTATATTCTCCTTTCAGGTGCAATGGTTAACATACGTTTAATTAGTTTAAGAAAAACTGCTCAAGTCGAATGTAATACTGTATAAAGGATTTATTAATTTCTATGCAGTTCACTTATACTCCCATACGTTACTTAATGTGTGTGGAGATATGTGGAAATACATATTACACAAATCCAATCTTTAAACTTAGAAAAAGAGCCATGTAATATGAATTATTGAATTAAAAGCTTTCAAATTATGTATAAAGTCAAATATCTATCTTTACCTGAAAGAATACAAAATAGTTTAAAAATGAGAAAAGAATCATTAAAGGTTCAGTGTGTAGGATTTGCAACCAACTGAGTGCAAAACCGCGGTAACGCCGTTCACCTTGTTCAGAGGTCATCCATACCATAATAACAGTAAGTTAGGAGCAACGGAAGTCAGACGGCGGCTGGCGATACCACGGTTTAACACTCAGCGGCTCACGTTACCGCAGTTTCACAAGCGTGTCGGAGACATAAGTTATCTGAGTGGCTCTCAGCTAACGTAACAACATGAAAGTTTCAGGTGATTATACACTAATAAAAACATAGTTATTAATATTATATTACATTTCTTCTAATAGATCCCTTGAACTCTGGATAAAAGACGCCAATTTCATTGGTATCAATTTATTTTTAAATTCGTAAACTTCAATTATCCTTTTTGCCTAAAACAATTCTTTGTTCTTTATGTATCAAATTACTCCTTAAGAAGCTCTGATCAGTTTCTTTTTATGGTTCCCTTTGTATCGAAGGAAGTAGGCAAAAAAGCTTTTATGTTTAGGGCTCCTTATGACTGGAATATGTTACCTATAAATATCCGTTCTCTGTTATCATTTCGCATTTTTAAAAATGTTTTATTTTCTCACCTTAAAACAAATTGTCTATGTTTCCAGTAATGCTATCACTGTTCCGTTCCTTTACTTAGTTTCTTCACTTCACTATAACTTGAGCTTGACTCTGTGATTGTGTCCAATATAATGCTGTAACAAAATCTTGTTTATTATTATTATTATTTTATTGTATTTTCATTTTTACTTATTTATTTTTGTTTCTGTTTTATTTTATTTACTTTGTATTATTTTCTGTTGTGTTGTTTTGTTGTTTTTCTGTTATCAGTTTGTTTTGTAGTGTGTTCGGTCTCTGTCTTGTGTTTGTTTAGGACCGCCTTGAAAACGAGATGATGCATCTCAAGGGGTTATCCTGATATAATAAACTTCATATAACTCTTCCTTTAAGACCAACATTTATTGTAATTAAAATGTTATTGACTAAACATCACGATCTTCAGAGTCATTTCATGTCACCTAAAATGTTTGTCTCACCTCACCAGGTCTACACCGTCGGACCGAGCGGCATCAGTCTGCTGATGTGGGCAGCCACTGGAAACCGTGGTAACCAGTGGACATACGCTAATGTCATCCTGTCCAACCCAGCAGCGTTCAGAGTGACCTTCCAGGCCGAGGTGGGCGGAGACGTGTGGACAGACATCGCCTTGGACGACGTCTCCTACACTGCCCAGTGTTTGGTAGAAGGTAAGAGGAGGAAGACAGAGGTTTCTGTCTTTGGTCTCTTTTGGGGATTTTTTTCCATTTGGCTTCTTGTTTTTTTCCTCGTTTCCTGTCCTTTCAGCACTTTGCTCATTCTTCATGCGTAACACCTTCTCCCGTTTCCTCTTTTTCCACATTTTCTGTCCACTAACATCCATGCTCCTCTGCTCCGTTTCCATATAAATAGTGTGGACTCTCGGGGTGAGTGTAGTGAGTAAACGGAGTCTGTTGGCCTGTAGGTTCATATAAATTCACTGTGGCGACTGGGTCAGCGCCGCGGGATGGCACAGAGGGCAATGGGGGGGGGAAAGCAATTACATTTATATTGTGTTGTTTCCTCACTGGAACCCGGCCGTTCTCCCTTCACCCCTGAACTGCTTGACTTTCTGAAGAAGACCATTAGCATAGCTCTCTGTTCTTCCTCCATGTTCACTCGGTGTGATCCTCTGAGCTTTCTCACTGAAGGATGCTGGCTGTGAACTCAAATCGATAGAAGGGGATTTAAAGTGTGTTAAGCTCTCTGCCCGCATGTGTAATGATGTGCATGTATCCTTCCTGTGATATGTCTCCTCAGGACCGGTAACCCCCCCGCCTGTGACCTGCGGTGTGGATCAGTACCGGTGTACGTACTCCTATCAGTGCATCCCAGAGAGCTGGAGGTGTGACGGAGAGCTGGACTGTGCCGACCAGTCCGATGAAGAGCTTTGTCCCACTGTGGTGCCGGGTACTCTTCCTCCTCAGGACCGCTGTCCTGTTGGACATTACCAGTGTGTGAATGACCTCTGCCTGCCCTCCATACTGCGCTGTGACGGCGTCCCAGACTGCCCCGATGGAGAGGATGAGTACGGCTGCCGTAAGTGTGTGTCTCTGTCCGGTTGGGTTTATGGCTGGTGCCAGTACTCATGTAGCGCTGGGGAACAAGAAAACACGTCTCAACAATTATCAACATGACTGCAGGATTGCTTTTATTTTGTCTGTTACATTTATTTCCATTTTTCAAATACATTTTCAAGCACTTTGTTACAAAAAGCAGTGACGTAGGTTACCAAATAAAGTAAATCAATAAGGTAATGAATAAAGTGAACGCTAGCAGTAGCTGAGTCAAAGTTAGCTGGAAATAACTGAAAGGGTTAGTTTGGATTTTTTGAAGAGGGGTTGTATGTATACTCACGCGTTCTGTGAGCTTAAATTACTGCTTTTGTGAATGTAGTCTGGTGGCTTTAAAGAGAGCGATATAACAGCTTCAGTTCCCCGTCAGAAAGGGATGTATGACTGCGAGGTAAAGCGGCTCTGGACGGGAGCAGCAGAAAAACGTATTTTCACCACCTTAAAAATATCAATATCAGTTTAAGTGTACGCTATATTTAGAATATTTTCACAGCTTCACCTCGCCGTCAGACAGCCCTTCTGACGGGGAACTGAAGCTGTTATATCGCAGTCTTCAAAGCAACCAGACTCCATTCACTAAAGCAGTAATTTTACCTCACAGACGACGGGAGTTGCTCGTCTACCGCTGCATCCATCGGTTAGTTAGTTTGTGTTATTGTGTGACTTTCTGATCCGAACTAACATGGCATCCACAGCAGTACATCGCTCAGCTTCTGTGTCGGTACTCCTGTCTGCTTCTCCAAATAGAGAGCAATACACTGACTATAAGGATGTGAATATATACTGTACACGTAGCGTCATCCTGCAAGAAACCTACATCAGGTCACATGGGAAAAAGTTTTTAGAAGGGCTTGAAGGGAAAATAGCATTTTGACACTAAAATCAAACAAAAATTTGAATGTTCGGATTGAATACATAAAGAACACCATATCATATCCATAAAGAACATCATATCATGTCCATAAAGAACTCCACTGGGAAACTACAGAATGACATGAAAACCTAAAAAGGGTAAAGCAGGTTTATGTTGCCTGTCATGAGGGAACTTTTTCATACTTTTTCTTCTTTTTTTGAGGTAGAAGTGCTCTGAACTGTTAGTGAGATGAGTCATTTGCAGCATGTGCACATAAGCCATGTAAAAAGTTCACTCTTTGTATGTAAAGCATCAAAGGAACAGTGTGGTATGTTCATATCTGTGAATACTCCTCTCTAACACCTCTCTACATATTTGACCAGTTTCTCTGCCTCTCTCCTTTCCTCCAGCAGCTCTGCTGCAGTGTGAGCTGGGAGAACTGGTGTGTGAAAGTTGGCCTGGTTGCATCCCACTTCAGAAGCGCTGTGATCGCTCTGCAGACTGTCTGCCTTTTCACTCTGATGAGTCCAGCTGCCATGGTAACGTGTTTTTACATACCTTCCCCTTTCAAGCTTTTCGCCATTAACCTTGGTCCGTTTTCTGATTCCCGGACCTTGAAGCTCAGACGTTTCACGAGAGATGTAGCTTGGTGTCAGTCTTTGCGTTTCACCTTCGATTATACAGTTTCCACTTTCGTTGGTGGCTGTATGTTTTAATTATATTCTTTTAATGCTTTGATTCAAGATTCAAGATTCAAGATGTTTATTGTCACGCCGGTTATACAGGTACAATCGTGTGAAATACTTTTTGCTGGGAAGCTCCATTAAGAAAGAAACAGTTAAGTAGCAAAGAATAACATAATAAAATAAAGTAAAAGTAAAATAAAATAGTAGTGTATTTACAATAATATACAGTATAATAATAAGGAAATACGGTGTATGGTAAGTATATACAAGTATTGCACAGGCATTTTTGTTTTTATATTGCACAGAGATATGTATTCAGTATTGCACTTTTTAATTGTACTTATTATTGCACATAGTGGGAGAGAGGGTGTTTGGGGGTGTGATTTATCTGTTCAGATATTTTGTGACATTTAGTTGAAATATGGCTCTCCATGACAGTAAAAAGGTCTTTGAGCTGGGTGACCTCTCTGTCTGTCCTCCATCTGTTGGCTTACAAAAAACAAGTTGATTTAAAATGCATCGATTTTGCTATTTAATTGAAGACATACCTTTCTTCTCTTCTCTATATCATACTCTCATGAGTCACCAGTCACTTCTGACTCAAGTGTTGCCAAAACGTCTGCTCGTTTCCAGCCTTAGCAATAACTCCCAGGACATTTTCAAGTCTGGCTGTTTAGTCTTCAAAGCACACCTCAACGGTTCCTCCGAGCTGCCAAAATCCATTAAAACCTCTGCCTTCCTGCGCTTTCAGGACTAAGACCAAACCTCACATTTAGCCTGCCAAGCCAAAAGCTTCTTTATGAAGGTTGAACAGGACTTCAGGGCTTCAGACATGATGAACAGCAACCATGATAACACACACAACCTGTGGAGGGAGGAATATTCATCATCACATGTACAGGATGGAAGAAAAAATCTGCGTTAAAGTGGTTTCATGTACATTCTGGCGCTCTCTGTGGAGGATAATGGATGATGCTCAACGGTGCAACGTTTCCCTCCCGGCAACATAATTCACTGACTTCATGTTCTGCTGTCAGAGCAGCAACATGTTCGAGTGTACGTCTGTTTCCTGTCAGCAGACGAGAGGAATGGATGAAGGCTGGTGGCAGAGAAACAGAGCAGAGGAAAACCTCTGGGGGATTTTATGTGTATGTTTGATGAGATATTCAGTTTCTTTTGTGTGATTTTCAGATTGTCCTCCGCTGTATTGCCTGGATCGTGGCTCATGCCTTGTGGAGAAACACGGGCCTGTTTGCATGTAAGTTGAACTTCACCCTCCCACAGATAAACACACATTTATAAGCAGAGTCATAAACAATCACAAACAAAGAGAAGTATCATGTCTGTTCTCCGAACTCCTCCCATCCTTCATCTCTCTTTGTGAGACTTAAAACATGGAAATCCCATCAGTCTTTCCTTGGAGAAGACACGCTCCACGAAGCATGTGGGAATCTGCTTATCCCCTACAGCTTAAGGTGGTTCTGCCTTCGTTTATCCACCAGCACAGTGTTTCCTGGGAATCTCTGATGGATCCTTCTGGTCAATATTTAAACACGGTCCCCGCTACCGATGGTCTTAGTGGGTAGACCACAAAAAACCTCCAGACAGACACTGGGATCGCTCTGTTGGAGGCTTTATAGGAAGCTTATGAATCTAGTTGTCTGCATCAGCGGCTTGGAATGTCCACAATGAGATATTTCATTAGAAAAGTGAGAATGCAATTATGAGACTTGCTGCTGGATCTGATAACATTGTTATGCGCCACTGAATCGTCTCCCAAAGATCCATATTTCTCCATCTTCATGTCGGAAAGTTGCTTTTTCCACAGACTGGATGTGCATTGTGCAGCAATTCACATAACTAACTGCACAATGTGTCTGTAATAAAAATCAAATCATATTATTAGTAATGCTATCTATCAATCAATCTATCTGTCAGTCTGTCTGTCTGGATCGAGCTCGGCGGTCGAGGTCTAGACAGATATACGAATATCTGTGAATCAGGTTCTCTGCTCCCAAAGGAAGAAAATGTCATATTTCTTTGGTTCTTCTTCTCCTATCTTTGCGTTGATTCATAAGAATACCGTTAGTTCTCCGTCTATGTGGATAGAGAACATGTTTCCATACAGCCAATCAACTCATCGTCTTGTTGATTTCCTGCTTCAACAAGCTAAGGTGCAGCGGAAAATGCTCTGCTACCGTCAGCTGAACAATGAGCTGCTCAACTGCAGCGCATTCAACAAAACGTACCTGCAAAAGTCACTTTGGTCCGTTAGATGCTGGTGTGGTCCTACAGTAACTCATCAGTATCACTGTCTTCCCGTGGCTGCTAGGCTACAAGTACCGGTACCGGAGCTCAGCCTGCAAGCTGCTGTCAATCAAACACAGACGCTGATATTGTTTTTGACTGAATAAAAAACGATGTGATTTCAGTTGGACTTTAAAAGGTTGTGTTCTGTGCAGACTCTGACCAATTTTTCTGATTTTAGTTGGTGCCCCTCCACTTCTTCTTTTTTGTCTGCTCGCTAAGCGCCGTGCCGTGAGGTTCTTAAACAGTGTTATTAAACAGAGTTATTTTTGTGCATACAGGATTTGTATATAGAGGCAAGTGGATTATTATCATACTGTCGCTGAAGTGTCTGTGTTTTTGTTCCGGAGCTGACACCAGCTCTCTCGCTCTCTCTCCTCCCCGGCTCTCTGAAGCTCTGTACCCGCTGTTGTCTGGTAAAGACAGCGGTGTCGGCAGCGTGGAGGTCCCCGGGGACAATAACCTTTTATTTTGATGTAAATTAAATGTACCCAAATGCACAAATATGTAGGATTTTAATACTGACATTCATGTGATATTACATCACAACGTCTGCTGTATCAGCCGTGTGTTTACTACGTGTTTATTTACATATAGAGCGGGGAAGCGAGATCGGATCACAAGTGGTCGATGGAGACGCATGTGGAGACGCTTTCTAATGCCAGGTGTGAACAGACGTGCTTAAAGCTGTCCACATGTGATCGGATCACTTAGATCACATGTTCGCCACCAGTGTTACGGCTGGCTGTGTGTGTCCCCTCCGTGATGTGCGTTTGCTTAGCGGAGGCGCCGGTTGTGTTCCTGCAACGTGAAGATATTTCACTGCTCTCATTCAGCCTCCTTGTGTTTGATTCCCCTTTTTATTCATTCTCCTGTCCAACATTCTTGAATGCAGCGCCGCCATCACTGCCTCCTCATTATGTAACAGGACCGTAGCTCCGTCCTTCACTGCACAGTGTTGTACGGAGCTCCTGTAGCTGGTCCAGCAGTGATAACAGCCCGGCTGTATCAGAACCCGAGGCCAGCACCGGAGGTTACCTCTGGCTCAGTATTTGCATCACGTTGCCCCACTCTGCTGAGCAGGATCCAGCAGGGAACCGGGCCAGGGACGTCCCACTGCCGTGGCCAGACCGTCACACACTATATACCCTGAACCCTCTGAATGATAATGACACAGTCTGCTTCCACTGAGAGATGTGTGCTTTGCATTAGAAGCTCAATGTTGCGCAGAAATCCAGCTGATACTGAACAGATGTTGACTTGGAGGAGAGTCTTCTTCTTACTTTCTTTCCCAGAGATGCAGCTCACCAGACGGGCCAAACTATTTGCAATTATTGTGTTTTTCCATGCTGGATGTCCAGCAGATAAATCTGGTACCATTTGTCAAGATAGTGATGTTTGTTTTGTTTTTTATTTTTTTAAAGGGTGTGAGATAGTAAGTGTGTACAGTTTGTGTACTGGGTAGTAGAGACTGTGATTTATATTCTTTATCTACTTTAGTCATTTATTTTGTTTCTCTTTTATCATTTTACTCACATTGTAAAAGATGAGGCCAGTTTTATTCTTTATATTTCTTATGGTCAGCAGAGCCAATGAAAACATCAAAATCAACAATGTATTAGTAAAATCATTCCCAACCAGGGGGACATCAGGGTGTATGTGGAAAGATTGAAGAAATAGAACTTGTGATTTGGTTAAAAAACGATATACATAACCACATATTTATGTTTAGGAGGAAAACACTCTCACACACAAATAGGATTACAAATTGGTGCGAAGCTGATCTTTAGTATATTTATAGTCAAACCAGCTAATAGAGCGCTGCAGGAATGAGTCCTAAAACACAGAAATGAGTCAGCATTTTATCACTTCCTGTTCTCTCGTCTGGAAGTCAGTGGGTTTTTAGTTAGATGTCTGAAATCAGGTCTGTGGTTAACACAAGCTGAAGAGATTTTAACGTTTTGTTCTACGATATAAAATATGTCAGTAAATATCCCACTGGTGAATTTGAGGCCTTTAAGCGTTTTAAAAAAAAACGGTTGCTAACAAGTGTCTAAATGAGACTACGGAGGTTGTCGGGGACATTAAACGTCATCACGCCGAACGCCAAAATCACATTACAAGTTAGAAGCAGGTGTTGACGTTGAAGACATGCTGAATGGACTTGCATTTATATATCTCCTTTCACTCAAAGCTCTTTACACTACATGCCAACATTCACCCATTCACACACACATTCATACACTGATGGAAGAGGCTGCCATACAAGGTCCGTGAAGTTTGTGACGGTAATGTGACTTATGTTACCTTTGAACAGACGTAGCATATAGTACATGTATAACACAGACTGTAGTATAACCCAACAGGAAAGGGGGACTCCAAGCTTGCTCAAACGTTATTGGAGCACACAGCGAAAAGGGGCGGGACTTAGGAAGGGTCAATTGGTTGAAAGGTCCAGCGTCTGCCACCCAAACTGGTAGTACTACTAGTATACTACGAATGATAAACTTGACCAAACCTACTAGTAAAGACTAAAAAGAGTTTGATTGATTGCAGCAGGTTGCCTCAGCATCAACCCGTCATAACTTTGTACTATTTCTTGGTACCTGTTGACAGGTGTTATCCAGGATGGACAGGCAACCGTTGCCATGTGAAGGAGAAACCGTCTCTCACCACCTCAGCACCCAAACCAGAGGACACACGGCTGGGTGGTAAAGAAACACACCTCCCCGCTCTCTTAAACTGTCTAACCTGTATTCATTTACTGTATCCTTGTATTCCCTTTTAATGTCTCTGCAGTCATTAAAAGTTCTCTGTGCAAGTATTAAATGTATCTCCCTCTTGTTTAGACTCTGTGTATGCTGGCATCGGCATCGGACTAGTGCTGCTCGTTGTCGGAGTCGCTGTGTGCACTCTGGCTGTATACAAAGAAAAATGCTCCTTAATGTGAGTTCTGGCTTCAATAATGGCTCCTTTCTGCTGGTGAGGATGATAATGTTGATGATGATGATGAGTGCATTTTTTCCCTGACTCCACAGAAAGCCCGACCCGAGTGACTACGGAGTGATGGATAACCCAGCCTTTGACTGGAGAGCAGAGGTCAGCGAACAGAAATGTCCAATCAATCATCAGCGAATTCTGTTCAGACAACATTTGGTTTGTCAGCCGTACACGTCTCATTTTTCTACCATTCGCCTCACGTTGATTCAATAAGTTGATCTAACATCTGAGGAGGTCAGGATGGGATCGCCGATGTGATCACATTGTTGATTTAGGATTATTGATTTTGTGGTTTTTGTGCTTCTGTGTGTGATTTATTACACACTGTAGTGCATATACAGCAGATACACACACTAACTGAACCGTATAATAATCCAACACCACAAGTTTAACACCAAAAATAACCAGTTTAATTAACAGATTTCTGATACAGTCTATATAACATGATAAGGCAAGGCTTTTAGACTTTCATTACATTACACAGGTGCAGTGGCGGATGGAGTTCTCACATCCTTTACCTAAGTACAAGTACCAGTACAACAATGTAAAAATACTTCATTACAAGTAAAAGTCCTGCATTCAAAAAAAGGGGAGACTCGTGGGTTCCCATAGAAACAATTTACATTCACATATCTGGAGGTCAGAGGTCAGAGGTCAAGGTCATAAAGTAGCATAAAATGGAAACGTTAGTACGTAAAGTACTTCAAAATTATACTTCAGCACAGTACTTGAGTAAATGTACTTAGTTACTGTCCACCACTGCACAGGTGTTCCTATTATTGTGTCCACCCACTGTATGCTTTGATTCTCTTCTGTAATTCCTGCTATCACTGAAAAACATCCCAACATCAGAGATGACAAAATCACAGCTGTTTCATTTCAATAATGACTCTCCTGTGCATTTAAGTGCGTGTGTGTGCGTGTGTGTGTGTGTGTGTGTGTGTGTGTGTGTGTGTGAGTGTGTGTGTGTGTGTGTGTGTGTGAAATGTAGTAGTGTCATAGTACTTTTCCTATTATGTTGTTGTGTGATATTCCCACAGTAGATTTCTCTCCCATTATAGGATTCATATAATGTATATCAGTATATTCTATATCTGTGTTGGTATGTATGTACATGTTTGTTTTCATGTGGTTGCCGCCGACGACGCAGCTATAAATAGAGAGGTGTAGGTGTGAACTGGTATCTCTGTAACACAGACAGATCCGCTCCAACACTGGTTTAACTGAGCGGTGGAAACACTGTGTGGTTATTCCACCTCTGGAAGATGATGAAATGTTTTATGGAGGTTAGAGGTGTAATTATGGACGCATAACGGGTCAATTTGATTTTAATTGCGGCTGCATTTCATGCACTCTCGCACATTAAGTCTCATCTAATTTTCAGCCTGTGTACATGATTGTGTTTCCCTCAGCGCCCGTGCCTGCCTGGTTGTCCCAGAGTCGACCCCAGCAGGAGTGATGGTCGGGGGCTTTCCATCAGTGTCTACCCATGGAGGAGGGAGGTGGAGGTAACGTGTCTCTGCTCAGCCTTTTGGTGCTTCACCCTAATTATCTGTGTAGAAGTCAGTGTACAGTCTGTCTCTTTGTCTCCACAGCAGAGTGCAGTCTGGAAAGAAGCCAAGCTGTCCTTCACCAACCCACTGTACAGTTACCCTTCTAATGCTAACAGCTCTGAAGCATAAAACAATGGACTTTACATATGGACACTGCAGTAGATGTGGGTCAAACACTGTGTGCACATACTGAGGTGCCAAGTGGTGAAGTGGTGGGGGGAACAATGCAAA
This sequence comes from Sebastolobus alascanus, assembly GCA_916701645.2. NCBI lineage: Eukaryota > Metazoa > Chordata > Actinopteri > Perciformes > Sebastidae > Sebastolobus > Sebastolobus alascanus. Next base: position 332,214 of record CAKAOJ020000171.1, read on the forward strand.
GAGGGGAGGAAAGTTTGGATATTTTGCAAAGAAGCACTTGAATGTCAATTCTGATACACTGCTGTTGCTGTTGTGATTGACAACCAAAGTATTAATTAATCAAATGAAAGATGTGATATCATTTTGTGGGTGAAGTATTCCTTTAAAGAGCGACGTAGATTTTCCTGCAGGAGCTCTGCCCTTTGCAACACTCTGCAACAACTGCAAACAAGGAGTTTTAGAGGTTAAAACCTTTAAAGTTATAGTTAACATATTTAGGAAATACACTTATAGATGAATACCATTGTCACATCTGTATGGTAAACATGAAGTTACAGCCAGAGGTCAGTTAGTTTAACCTAATATGGGGAAACAGCTAACCTGGCTCTGTCTGAAGGTAATAAAATCCTCCTACTAGCACCTCTAAAACTGCCTCAAAAAAACTTTACTTCTTGTTTGTTTAATTTGTACAAAAAAGTATAAAAACAACAAGTTAGTATTTATTGGCAAGGAGCAGTAACTTCCTTTTTATGCCTCCATGCTGGCGATAGCCGTGGCCGGAGGAGTTATGTTTCTATGTTGTCCGTCCGTCCGTCCGTCCGTCCATCCCTACGTACGTACTTACATCCGTCCGGTCCATTCGCTTGAACATGATATCTCAGCAACGCCTTGAGGGAATTTCTTCAAATTTGGCACAAACGTCCACTTGGACTCAAGGATGGACTGATTAGATTTTGGTGTTCGGAGGTCACTTTGACATTTACAATATTGGTATCAAACTTCTCATCTAATTCATTCAGCAATAGAGAGAATAAGCACATTTCTCAAAATGTCAAACTTATCCTTTAAATAGTCAAAGATATTGGGGAGACAGTAAAAATAAATTTCCCATTTTTAGAAGAAGAAAAAAAGTAAAATGTCAAAATGGGCATCAGAACAAATCCCAAAGAATAAGTTTAGTCCATTTTCTCCTCTTACTACAGCCAGTGTTGCAGTTTATCAGAGTGCTTCAGACTCTAACTTGCTGGAATGGTTGTGAGTTCCTTGTGCACGGTGATTAAAGGTTTTCTTTAGTGCTGGCATTGGACTGAAAGACTCCACTGAACACACAGAGCTTCCAAATGGAGTCCTGACTTCATTAGTGATCCTTTTTAATCCCCACAAGTGCAAATAAAATAGTTTGCCCCTGTTTTATTTGCAAATTAAAATCCATTACAAGTCAGCGTCCTGCAGCTGCTTTGTATGTGATGTGAACTGACTCTCCAAGTCTCCGTATCAACCGGTGCTGAGCAGATGGCTCATAAACTGCACAGTTAAACCAGTCTGTTATAAATTTGACGAGCGTTCGGTCATGGCTCCTCTCAGCTGGGTCTCATCAAAGATGTCATCATGAATGACCTTCTCGTATTTGACAGGAAACATGATGATTTACAAGGTCAGGCCATGTTCTGGATAGTGAGATATGCTAAAGAGAGCATCAGTTTGTGTAGCTTCCTCTTAGCCACCTCTAAAGCTCTAACTTTATATTTACTACACAGACACTAAAGAGTGGTATCAATCTTCTCATCTAACTCTCGGCAGTAAGCGAATAAATCCATTTAAAAAATGTCTAAGTATTCCTTTAAATAATGTCAGGTAGTACAATTACATCCAATGTTGCATAAATAATGTCTTCAATAGTCTATATCTTCTTCTGTTGTTGCTTTTAATTGGATTTTTAAGACATTTTGCAAACTGATGTGTTGTAAAGGAGGAAAGAAAAAGTCACATTGTTGTTTTGTCAACATATTTCACTGATGTCTTTGACTACATGTGCTGAATTTTGATGAAACCAATAAAAACTTGATGTGATTAGCATGTTATCCCATTCAGATGAGCCAAACACTCCAGTGTCACAAACTAAGTCTTTCTTTCATTTGTATATTTGTCCAACTTGTCTTTGGGAAGTGATTCTTCTCACATTTATATTTCAATATTTATAAAATAGTTCTGACTTGGTACAATAATTGAGATATTTGTTATCAAATAACCTTTAATTATTCAATAGGTCATTTTCTCAGAAGACATGTCACAGTAGTAAAAGCACAGGTGTGAATAATAAAATTAATGACGGCTGGACTAGAACAGAGCCATCGTTCATGTTATTAGTAACACCTGCGTTATGATACTTTAACTCAAAATGTCTGCTGTGAAAAAGGCTTATGAGATTACAAAGCTCGACATATTCTATAGGTGGGAACAAAAGAAAAGTGGTTTTCTTTCTTTGGCCTGTTTTTAATGGTGGTAAGCCTACTTCTGGCTTTTATAGGGAGTTGGAGCCTCCATCCCATTTATAATAAATGTCAGGTCGATCTGTTTTTTCGTTGGAGTGCTCTGAGAGCGCTGCACTTAGTCACAAACAAATCAAAACACACTCTCTTTCCTACATATTGGTTCAAGCTCAAGTTGTGAATCTTTAATTTTCAGACTGTGCATGAACACAATCTCCAGTGTCATGACTGTTTAGTCTCGTTCTCCATCACTGTGGAGTCTCTGCTGAGTCTGTAGGTGGATTCTGGGTCAGAGATTTATCAAAGGGCCACAAGATCAATTTCAGTCTTTGAGCTGGACACTGTTTTATAGTTTGTGCCCTCGCTTTATATTGGCTCACCAGCTTTTCCTCTGACACACATTCTGCCCTACAAAGCCAGAAAGCAGAAATTACACATCTGTGCAGAACAGAGTTGAGACTGTTGGAATCTGACTTTTGGTTTCTGTTTTACCATATAAACAAATATTATGCCATAGAAAAATGTATAACCTCCATGAAAACAGCATGTAAGACAGCTACGCTAACCGAGATAGCTAGTGTTAGCTGGACAGATAGCCACCACTGCTAGCCAAAGCTAAAACTAAATTTACTCGCAGCTTTAATCTGTAATTGAAAAATGTTGATGAACTAACAGGTCATTCAGTTTGTTATTCCATATAATTGCTAAATTCAATCATGATGGAGATAAAAACAACAACAGCTTAACTCCTGTTAACGCTAACTAGCTTAGCAGAGCAGCAGTAACTGACAACTCAGCTTTTGACTCTAAACTGTAGATTATTTACAGTATTATTGATTTCAGTATATGATCAATAATAGTAGACAGATAGACAGCAATACATTTAATCCCTATTGACTGTAATTGATTAAATAAACTAGTTCAAATGGACAAGAAAGGTGAAAGAAGGCTATCAGGCTTTCCACAGTACAGTAAGCCTTGCTACGCCCCTCCCCCCATGGTTACTGTTGCTAGGCCTTGCTAAGCCCCTCCCCCCCGTGGTTACTGTTGCTAGGCCTTGCTAAGCCCCTCCCCCCAGTGGTTACTGTTGCTAGGCCTTGCTAAGCCCCTCCCCCCAGTGGTTACTGTTGCTACGTAGGCCTCTCCGTGGTTACTGTTGCTAGGCCTTGTTAAGCCCCTCCCCCCGTGGTTACTGTTGCTACGTAGGCCTCTCCGTGGTTACTGTTGCTAGGCCTCGCCAGTTAGCACCTGGTATGTCAATATGGCGTTTTCAACGACACCCAATGTCTCGACGACCCAAGTGAGGACAAACAGACAGTTAGAACAATGTTCCTGCACAGTGGGGTAAGAAGATATATTGTTTTAATTTAAGTTAACTGTGTGTGACTCCTTATAGCTTTCATTATCTAATATAAATATCCTGCTTCTAGTTCAGTTTCACCTGTAAAACCAGCCTGAAGGTGAGCAACCATGATGGAGACTGAAGGAGCAGCACCTGTAGAGCCAGGTAAGACTTTATTCACTGGTACTATTATTAAAAAGCAAAAGTGTATACATTCATGTAAACACATAGTTACCTTCATTAGCTAGCCTATAGCATAGAAGTGCTAACGCTAGCTAAATTTTGTGCTAACATGCTCTGCTAATGTTAGCTCTACAGTTAGCTTCACAGTTAGCTCCACAGTTAGCTCCACTTTTAGCTCCACATAAGGTTTTAGAAAGCTTAACCTTTCCCCAACCTTTCTGGTCTAAACAGAAAGGCACTTTTATTAATCCCAGAGGGGAAATTCAATTTTTTCACTCTGTGTTTTACATATACATAGTACACACAGGCCCGAATCCACACACATGCACAAACAGGACGTATATACATGCATTAATGGAGAGATGTCAGAGCGAGGGGGCTGCCCCTGACAGGCGCCCCGAGCAGTTGGGGGTTTGGTGCCTTGCACAAGGGCACCTCGGCAGTGCCCAAGAGGCAAACTGGCATCTCTCCAGCTACCAGTTCACCCTCAGTAGTTGGTCCATGCGGGGACTTGAACCGGCGACCCTCCGGTTCCCAAGCAAAGTCCCTATGGACTGAGCTACTGCCGCCCCCAAAAAAGCAGGTAGTTACAGTCTTTCTTCATTAGGCTATTTGTTATTTTGTTATGCAGTTTGCACGCCTGAAAACTTTAAACCAATTTTCTCAATTTCATAGCTTCTGTAGTTACTGCTGTCTGCCATTTTAAAGCAGTGCTGAATAAACATTCAGCTCCTTGAACAAATATAACCCATTTATCATGTAAATAAATATCTAATATTATTTATATCTTGTATATAAATTCTACAAATTCAGAGTTTTGTGTTACAGTTCGGTTCATTATTATTTGTGTACTTTTATCTTTTATAACAATTGCAAAGCCATCAACCCAAGGTCACCTTTGTGTCTCCCTCTGTGAAACACCAAAATCACCAGCTCAGCCTTTTCACAGCCTCCACATCAATGTGTGTTTGTCTCAACCCTGTGACATTTGACCCAACACAACTGCAATCAATGACCGACACAAAAACCTTTTCCACTAACGTGCCACCCTCTCACACCACGGCCTGCTGACTGTGAATGTTGCAGCTATCAATGTTTTTTTGTTCCTGGCCGAACATTTTTCTGGTGGCTTCGTTATTGGTGCTGTTGAATAGCCCACAGGAGAGCTGCATGCTGCACGCCGCCTGCCTTTGTCCTTGTGTTGTTGTTGGTAAAGGCAGCGTTAGTCAGCTTTTCTCACCGGAGCTATTGTTATCACAGTTTTTGTTAATCACAGAGTCCATCTAAAGGTCACTGTTTTGTTTGTGTACCACTCGGAAAGGTTCCTGTAATGAAAACACTCAGCAGTGACAGCCTTTAAGGGCTCCTTCTGTCAAAATAACAGTTGACTCCTTCTTTATATAACTACTCACCTGAGTCTTCCCATATCAGACTGTCAACCTGCTATCACAGCATTCAGCAGGTGACATTTCCCCCCTTCTTAGTAATGATAGCCCTGAATTGGCGCTCCCATCCTCTCTGGCTGAGTGCAGAGGAAAATGTCTGTTTCTTCTCTCTATATTCAGTGAGAGTGGATGGCGATCAGCCCAAGAGGCCGTCCACTCGCTGTCTCGGCCTCTTGTGGAGGCTGAGGAGAGGAGACGTCGCTGAGCTGCTTCTGATTGGATCTCTGGTGGTGTTGGGGTCGTTAAATCGTTTTATCTACATCTTAACTACCTCCTCTGTACAGCAAAGCTTCATTATGACTTGAAAGAAATTGTAAAGGGTGTTTTATGCACCTTGAACAACCAATTGCCAATTAGACCATTCCCTCATTACAGACAGAGAAGTCATTTTATCATCAAACACTGAATTAACGAGGTTCTTTTCTTTAAAGTTTTATTATTTATTGTGTGCTTCATGAGATACACAAACGAGGCCTTAGAGAATGATTGCGTAGAGATAAACGACCTCTGCGGAGTCATTTATTCTGTCATGGACTGGAAAGACAATGAATTACTCATGACAGTTTGATCAATATATGACCGTTGGTAAGAAAGCTTGTGTAGCTCAGTAGTTTTCACATGTGTGAGGCCTTCTTCAGAGCTGCTGGAGGAGGCCTGTTGTTGCTACTGCCTCCTATTTAGGTTGCTATAGTTGTCATGTTGTCCATCGTTTATAAAGTAAAGCCCTCCTCTATTCAGGATTGAGCTTCTAATTGACCACACATCTTTTTGTTTGACTTGAGGTGTCCAGTTAAAGGTGCTCTATATGATATCCAGGGCATTAATATAGCAGCAAACAACTATTGTCCATGTAAAGATACAGAGTAATGTCTACCTGAGCAGAGAGTGAAGTCTCTCTCCCTCTGTGTTTGTGTGTTGTAATCCCAGCTTCTCTGTGCTTTGTTTACATAGCCGGGCCAGCCGCGCGTGCATTTTAGTGCATGTTAAGCCGCTCACAAGGGGCTGGCTGTGACATTGTTTTCCTATGGGGAGAGCGCTGCCGCCCGACTAGGCAGAAGCGTTACCAACTGGTTCATGGATCACAGGCAGAATTAAATGAAATGATATATATATGATGCCGAAGTAACGGAGAAGTTTGAAGCCTGAAAAAATGGAGCAGTAATGGAAGAAAGCTGACCTTTTCCAAGCTTCTACTCAAAGCAAAGCTAAATGATTGTGTGCTTTCAGGTCTTGTTAATATTATTGTGAAATGGTAAAAGCTCATAATCGGCAATGCTCTAATGGAAAGACAGAAACAGAGCTGAGCTTGTTCTCCTCAGTGTTTTCAGTTTATGACTTCACTCTGTTTTCTGTTTATTAAGTGGCCAAGCATCATAAATGCTGCGGTGACATGCTGCTCCGCAACTCAACAAGTGAGACACAAATCTACACACAAGCACTCTTTGGAAAATTTACACTTGCCACCACCCTCAAATCTAAGTCCCTTGATGTGACTCCCATCTCATTTCATTCATTTCATCACAGACGTTTTGATGCTCTTTAAGGTTCACCCTGGGGAGGCAGAGTGCGGCGTGGTCTCCGGCCAAGCAAAAGTTCACGGCATGTGTCATTGATCCTGCGTCATGCCACACAGGGAAGGAGTCGGAGAAGGTTTGAGAAAGAAAGGCTTAAAGAGCGTTTAGAGAGAAAGAGGATGCTTTGAGAAAAATGGATGAAGAGATTTTCAGAGTGGTCAACTGAGGACGAGCTTGTCTTCTTTTTGCTGGAGTTGTGGAACAAGGTGATTAGAGCGGCAGACTGCATGGGGAGCTGTGGCCGCTGAGTCTCAACTACTGTGATGATTAAAGTGCTCGGAAAGAGTTGCAGAGAGAGAGAAACATTTCATGGGAGTAGGATTGCATGTGTGTGGATGGAGGATGCTTTCCCAGCCTCAGGACTAAATCCCATCCTGATGCTGGACTGCATGATCTGATTGAAAGATGCTTTATGGTTTAAATGGCCGCCCTGCATTTGTCAACAATAATCTCGTTTTATGACGGATAATACATCACAAGGTAGCATATTTTTATGTCTATCTAGGGGCGGTTGTGTGTGTTCGCTGTACAGACGCTTGATATACGTCCCTTCGGGTGAGCAAGAGGTGATCACGCTGAGGGTGATTCAGATTTATGTGAGAAAGTGGATGTGACACTATCACGGACAGGCGCTGTCAGCAGATATTTATTTGAGTCTTATGATCTTAACAACATCTCCCAGAGCTATTTTAGAGGGAAGTGAAAGAGAAAAGCGCTTCACTTTCTTGCTTCTTTCACTTCTGAAATCTGGGCAAGAAGGTTTCACACATCCCTTAACGCCTCATCCTCAAGACATATAACGGCATTAAGAGCCTTCAGGATCATTATATCGGCAATACTTTCAGTCGACAAGATAGAGATTGTACCCGCAGCGTGCTATTTTAATATCCACAGGTTTTCAACACAGAACAAATGTTTATGAATGGTTAGAAGAGGAATATTTGAACCATGCTGATGGGACATTTGTGTGTATTAGTGCTGTCAAAGTTAACACGATAATAATACGTTAACACAAATTCGTTTTAACGCCACTAATTTCTTTAACGCATTAACGCAACTTGCGATTTTTAGATTGTAGCGTGCTAACTTTTAAAGCCAGAGTGAAGATTCTGTTATCATATGAAACTATAAAACCTGATGAATCCATCGGTACCAACCAGGTCAGACTAGCTGGTCATGAAGGAGGTTAAATAACGCTCACAACTTCTGGTAAATTCTGGCGAGGAAGAACTGTCATGTCCATTTCCAAAGGGGTCCCTTGACCTCTGACCTCCAGATCTGTGAATGTAAATGGGTTCTATGGGTACCCACGAGTCTCCCCTTTACAGACATGCCCACTTTATGATAATCACATGCAGTTTGGGGCAAGTCATAGTCAAGTCAGCTCTTTAGGACTTGATTATTTTTGTTTTTATAACCTTTCTTAGTGATTTATTTCTCTTGTAAAGCACTTTGAGATGCATTTTATGTTATGAAAGATATGGAAGATGCTATATATATACAGTTTATTATATATATCATTATTACTGGAACCATTTTAAGTCAGAGCCCACTTGTGAATATCTAGTGCACGGCTGGCTACATGTAGATTTTGGCATTTTTCCAGTGCACATCATACCCAATTATTTTTTAAAGACTTGCTTATTGTTTATCCAGCTAACAAAGACACCTAAAAAAGACATGAAAAGATGGATATGATATGTTTGTGAGGAGACAAGCTTTGATGGATTATTTCCTGGCAGGGAGACTTTCATTTCTTCCTGTGGGTATCGGGTGATTGACAGTAAGCCGGGTGTCATGTAGTGAGAGGAACAGTAAAATAGGAAATTATGTCAACTCCAAATTAAAAAATGTGCGATTAATTTGTGATTAATCTTGATTAACTATGGACAATCATGCGATTACTCGCGATTAAATATTTTAATCGATTGACAGCCCTAGTGTGTATATTTAATCTTTTAAAATATTTGGTGGTCGTTACTGCAACCTGAGCCCCGTTTTTTCTTCTTTGCCTCTATTTGTTAACATTTCGGCTTCATTAAAAGTATGCCGAATTAGCTATTAGCAGTTCCTGTTTACAATATACCCATGCATGCATTGATAAGTATCACTGGATTATTTTGATACTGAAGAAAACTTAAAAATGTGTTAATTCTTAGGCAAGTTCTGCAGTTATAAGGAGAGTCTTTTTAATAATATGATTTCCAAGATGAATTTAGGTTGTTTATGTTCTCTGCTTTGCTTTAGAGTAAGGGCAAGTCCTTAGGTGGGGAGATGGATGGTAATGGTACATTCTCATCACATTTTAATTAGAATTATAACCTTAATTATCCTAATATGCCCTCTCTTTCTCTGTGTCCTGTTCAATAAATATGAAGCATAGCATTTTCTTTAAACAGCTGACTTTATTATGAGTTATTAAAAAGAAAAAGAGACAAACAGAAGTGCTCTTCTTCAGGTCATGTTGCACTGACACTATAGATCTGGCACAAAGCATCAGAAACTAATCACTGCTGCAGCCACTTAGCTGGCAGCCACCTGTAAAGATAATGGGACAGATTCATTTTAGAGGCCAGTGAAGATAATCAAGGGAATAACTAATTACTGACAAAGCCAGTGACGTATTGCTATTCATTGATCCATTTTCATTTGGGAGCCAGACTGGTGTGCCGTCACACATTCACAGTGCCCTCACGTTTGGGTTTTGATGACTTTTATTACATTTTTAACAACCAAAAAAAGTTTGAAAATCCATTAGCACAAAAAACTCTAAATGTTCCAAATGCAGCCAAGTAAATTACAAAAGTGATCCTCTATGAAAGAGTTTCCTCTCTTTTTTTTTTAGCTTTTCCATGACTTGTGGTGCAGCTCCTGAATTCCCACAGCGAGTGTCTTAATTGGAAGAAGCATATGGTCCAAGTTATCCTTCCTGTGCAAAATGAGCAAAAACTGAGCAATGACGAAGGAAAAAAAGAAATGTTCCCTCACATGAGAGGTTTCCAAGTCCTCCCTCCTCAATCTGCTGCTGCTGCTGTTGAGAGAAATGAAAGCACACAACCAACGAAGGGAACGAGGAGGAATTTAAACGGGAGTTTTCAACATTCCCATCCATCCGTTAACCCCCCCCCCCCCCTACTCTCTTTAACAGCTCAAAAAACAAACCCAACATTGTTTTATCAGCTTTATTCCTTTTTCACGATTTTTCCGAATTTTATGAGAATTGCTTAAACATCTGCTGCAGAAAACTACTCTTCTGTTTGTTGTAAAACATCGTTAAATACAGTGGATTTTCATATGCGCTATATACAGTATGTGATTGGTGTAGGGCTGTCAGTTGATTAAAATAATTAATCACGATTAATCACAAATTAACCGCGCATTTTTTATCCGTTCCAAATGTACCTTAAATGGAGATTTGTCAAGTATTTAATACTCTTATCAACATGGGAGTGGACAAATATGCTGCTTTATGCAAATGTATGTATATATTTATTATTGTAAATCAATTAACAACACAAAACAATGACAGATATTGTCCAGAAACCCTCACAGGTACTGCATTTAGCATAAAACAATATGCTCAGATCATAACATGGCAAACTGCAGCCCAACAGGCAACAACAGCTGTCAGTGTGTCAGTGTGCTGACTTCACTATGACTTGCCCCAAACTGCATGTGATTATCATAAAGTGGGCATGTCTGTAAAGGGGAGACTCGTGGGTACCCAGAGAACCCATTTACATTCACTGATCTGGAGGTCAGAGGTCAAGGGACCCCTTTGAAAATGGACATGACAGTTTTTCCTCGCCAAAATGTAGCGCATGTTTGGAGCGTTATTTAACCTCCTTCATGATGAGCTAGTCTGACCTGGTTGGTACCGATGGATTCATCAGGTTCTCTAGTTTCATATGATGCCTACCACCTCCGAGAAATCGATTACGTTAATGCATTAAAGAAATTACTGGCGTTAAAACAAATTTGCATTAACGCCTTGTTATTGCATTAACTTTGACAGCAGATTGGTGTTGACTTGGTTCTTTTTACTAAATCCTAAATACATCTTTCTCGATTTTTAAGAGGTCTAACAGGAAGTCAGATGTCTCTGATCCAACTGACTCCAAACATAAGTAACATCACTATGTAGGATGAGATACTGTACATTTCTTTCTGCTCATTTACCCAGTTTGTGAAAAAGGAAATGTTTACCACCTCAATACTTTTCTACATATTGAGTTTCAATAAGGTCAAAGAAAATATTTAAATGAAACGATTTTGTTGATTTTGCAAGTATTATAATTATGCTTTAACCAGAAGGGTTAATATACAGTATTATGACCCAGCTTGCACCTGAAGAGGGCGCACTCAATGTTCAATCACCTGTCTGTACAATGAAGGTGAGGATAGATAGATAGATAGATAGATAGATAGATAGATAGATAGATAGATAGATAGATGGATAGATGGATAGATAGATAGATGGATAGGTAGATAGATAGATAGATAGATAGATAGATAGATAGATAGATGGGTGGATGGATGGATAGATAGATAGATAGATAGATAGATCACAACAACGAAAGAATCATAAACAATTACAGCCGCAAGCGGCAGTTCGCGGGTTTATGCCCTTTTTCGCTCAACAGCGGAAGCACCTGAAATCAAAGCCACGAGCAGCATTGATCGGGTTTTGGGCTTCACAAAGCAAAGTCATTTCACCTGGTTTAATTCTGTATAAAGAAGGAGTGAGACCAATCACACCCTTGTTTCATTATTACACTGTATGCAGCCTTTCTGTAGTTGCACACTCAAAGTCCCGCCAGTCATATTTCTTGGCATTTTGGTGACATTTCAACAGGTCAATTAAAATATCCATCAAGTTTGGTGAAGCTGGGACGAACTCCCATTGATTTGTGGCGAAATTCGTGATAGGCCCATGCAAATCTTTGGGCCTGGTGGCGCCTCCTAGTGGTCGATTTGAACGAAACTTTCAGGGTACGTTTCAGGTACTCCTATGAACATATTCTGCCAGTTTCGAGAAGATGGGCCTAACAGTTGTGGAATTAGCTGTATTGATGTGCTATGCCACGCCCCTTTAAAGTTCATTGGTCAATATCTTCAAAACGCAATGAGATATCAACCTCATTTATGCAACTTTAGATGAGCATGGTCCAATGATGTTCCACAGAAAATTTGCCAGCAATCGGACCTACGGTTTAGGAGGAGATGTCAAAAATGGGTTTTTTAAATTATTCAAAATGGAGGAAAATCTAGAAGGCGAATTTAAGTGGTCCAAGAGGCTTTTTTGTAGAGCACATTCAGCAACACATGTCTGTCAAATTTCAAATCAATCAAACTTATGGTGTGAGGGGGCTGGCCTTGAAAAATGTTGTAGCGCCACCGTGTGGCCAATTTGGATCATATTTTACGTGAAGCATTATGACATCATGTACAGTTATGGTAGCAAGTTTCATGTCTCTAGCTCGTTCCAGCTCACAGCAAATTGAGCAAAGGCATAATTTAGCATAAAATGCTAAATAGGCCACGCCCACTTGCACCGATCAATATGACATTTCAGATCTTAGTTAATACTGGCCCCCAGAGCATGTGTACCAAATTTGATAAAATTCTGTCCACCGGATCTTGAGGTACAAGTTTTTGATGTTTTTGGCGCCCCCTATGAATCGAGCGAGAAATGCTTTGGGACGCCTATTCCCAAACACGTATTGAAGTTATCCACCAAGATTTATGATGATCAGATTAATGGTCAATGAATTATGGCCAATTTTCTAATAAGCCCCGCCCAGTGAAAAGTTTGTTTTTGGGTTTGGCGGACTTTAGTGGTCCCAGAGGCTTTTTTGAAAAAGAGTGAAGATTCTGTTATCATATGAAACTATAAAACCTGATGAATCCATCGGTACCAACCAGGTCAGACTAGCTGGTCATGAAGGAGGTTAAATAACGCTCACAACTTCTGGTAAATTCTGGCGAGGAAAAACTGTCATGTCCATTTCCAAAGGGGTCCCTTGACCTCTGACCTCCAGATCAGTGAATGTAAATGGGTTCTATGGGTACCCACGAGTCTCCCCTTTACAGACATGCCCACTTTATGATAATCACATGCAGTTTGGGGCAAGTCATAGTGAAGTCAGCTCTTTAGGACTTGATTATTTTTGTTTTTATAACCTGTGTTAGTGATTTATTTCTCTTGTAAAGCACTTTGAGATGCATTTTATGTTATGAAAGATATGGAAGATGCTATATATATACATTTTATTATATATATCATTATTACTGGAACCATTTTAAGTCAGAGCCCACTTGTGAATATCTAGTGCACGGCTGGCTACATGTAGATTTTGGCATTTTTCCAGTGCACATCATGCCCAATTATTTTTTAAAGACTTGCTTATTGTTTATCAAGCTAACAAAGACACCTAAAAAAGACATGAAAAGATGGATATGATATGTTTGTGAGGAGACAAGCTTTGATGGATTATTTCCTGGCAGGGAGACTTTCATTTCATCCTGTGGGTATCAGGTGATTGACAGTAGATGTAGTGAGAGGAACAGTAAAATAGGAAATTATGTCAACTCCAAATTAAAAAATGTGTGATTAATTTGTGATTAATCTTGATTAACTATGGAGAATCATGCGATTACTCACGATTAAATATTTTAATCGATTGACAGCCCTAGTGTGTATATTTAATCTTTTAAAATATTTGGTGGTCGTTACTGCAACCTGAGCCCCGTTTTTTCTTCTTTGCCTGTATTTGTTAACATTTCGGCTTCATTAAAAGTATGCCGAATTAGCTATTAGCAGTTCCTGTTTACAATATACCCATGCATGCACTGATAACTCTCACTGGATTATTTTGATACTTAAGAAAACTTAAAAATGTGTTAATTCTTAGGCAAGTTCTGCAGTTATAAGGAGAGTCTTTTTAATAATATGATTTCCAAGTTGAATTTAGGTTGTTTATGTTCTCTGCTTTGCTTTAGAGTAAGGGCAAGTCCATAGGTGGGGAGATGGATGGTAATGGTACATTCTCATCACATTTTAATTAGAATTATACCCTTAATTATCCTAATATGCCTTCTCTTTCTCTGTGTCCTGTTCAATAAATATGAAGCATAGCATTTTCTTTAAACAGCTGACTTTATTATGAGTTATTAAAAAGAAAAAGAGACAAACAGAAGTGCTCTTCTTCATGTCATGTTGCACTGACACTATAGATCTGGCACAAAGCATCAGAAACTAATCACTGCTGCAGCCACTTAGGTGGCAGCCACCTGTAAAGATAATGGGACAGATTCATTTTAGAGGCCAGTGAAGATAATCAAGGGAATAACTAATTACTGACAAAGCCAGTGACGTATTGCTGTTCATTGATCCGTTTTCATTTGGGAGCCAGGCTGGTGTGCCGTCACACATTCACAGTGCCCTCACGTTTGGGTTTTGATGACTTTTATTACATTTTTAACAACCAAAAAAAGTTTGAAAATCCATTAGCACAAAAAACTCTAAATGTTCCAAATGCAGCCAAGTAAATTACAAAAGTGGTTCTCTATGAAAGAGTTTCCTCTCTTTTTTTTTTTAGCTTTTCCATGACTTGTGGTGCAGCTCCTGAATTCCCACAGCGAGTGTCTTAATTGGAAGAAGCATGTGGTCCAAGTTATCCTTCCTGTGCAAAATGAGCGCAAACTGAGCAATGACGAAGGAAAAAAAGAAATGTTCCCTCACATGAGAGGTTTCCAAGTTCTCCCTCCTCAATCTGCTGCTGCTGTTGAGAGAAATGAAAGCACACAACCAACCAAGGGAACGAGGAGGAATTTAAACGGGAGTTTTCAACATTCCCATCCATCCGTTAACCCCCCCCCCCCCCCCCGACTCTCTTTAACAGCTCAAAAAACAAACCCAACATTGTTTTATCAGCTTTATTCCTTTTTCACGATTTTTCCGAATTTTATGAGAATTGCTTAAACATCTGCTGCAGAAAACTACTCTTCTGTTTGTTGTAAAACATCGTTAAATACAGTGGATTTTCATATGCGCTATATACAGTATGTGATTGGTGTAGGGCTGTCAGTTGATTAAAATAATTAATCACGATTAATCACAAATTAACCGCACATTTTTTTATCCGTTCAAAATGTACCTTAAAGGGAAATTTGTCAAGTATTTAATCCTCTTATCAACATGGGAGTGGACAAATATGCTGCTTTATGCAAATGTATGTATGTATTTATTATTGTAAATCAATTAACATTACAAAACAATGACAGATATTGTCCAGAAACCCTCACAGGTTCTGCATTTAGCATAAAACAATATGCTCAGATCATAACATGGCAAACTGCAGCCCAACAGGCAACAACAGCTGTCAGTGTGTCAGTGTGCTGACTTGACTATGACTTGCCCCAAACTGCATGAGATTATCATAAAGTGGGCATGTCTGTAAAGGGGAGACTCGTGGGTACCCATAGAACCCATTTACATTCACATATCTGGAGGTCAGAGGTCAAGGGACCCCTTTGGAAATGGACATGACAGTTTTTCCTCGCCAAAATGTAGCGCATGTTTGGAGGGTTATTCAACCTCCTTCATGATGAGCTAGTCTGACCTGGTTGGTACCGATGGATTCATCAGGTTCTCTAGTTTCATATGATGCCTACCACCTCCGAGAAATCGATTACGTTAATGCATTAAAGAAATTACTGGCGTTAAAACAAATTTGCATTAACGCCTTGTTATTGCATTAACTTTGACAGCAGATTGGTGTTGACTTGGTTCTTTTTACTAAATCCTAAATACATCTTTCTGGATTTTTAAAAGGTCTAACAGGAAGTCAGACGTCTCTGATCCAACTGACTCCAAACATAAGTAACATCACTATGTAGGATGAGATACTGAACATTTCTTTCTGCTCATTTACCCAGTTTGTGAAAAAGGAAATGTTTACCACCTCAATACTTTTCTACATATTGAGTTTCAATAAGGTCAAAGAAAATATTTAAATGAAACGATTTTGTTGATTTTGCAAGTATTATAATTATGCTTTAACCAGAAGGGTTAATATACAGTATTATGACCCAACTTGCACCTGAAGAGGGCGCACTCAATGTTCAATCACCTGTCTGTACAATGAAGCTGAGGATAGATAGATAGATAGATAGGTAGATGGATAGGTAGATGGATAGATAGGTAGGTAGATAGGTAGATAGATGGATAGATAGATAGATAGATAGATAGATAGATAGATAGATAGATAGATGGATAGGTAGATAGATGGATAGATAGATAGATAGATAGATAGATAGATAGATAGATAGATAGATAGATCACAACAATGAAAGAATCATAAACAAATATAAGTGTATCATAGTGACACTCAAATATAATAAGAAGTAAAATTACCTAATAATAACAAAAGCAACTAAAACCTTCACTAGCTGACCTCTAAAGAGTCCATATACATCCTAAACCTCTTGTATATTATATTTGTATACAGCATTCATCACACGTATAGGCTAATGAAATGAAAGCCCTGTGAGGAGAGAGTCCAGCATGTTGAACCTCTCCAGTGTGCTGCTGGCAGACAGCAGAACCTACAACAGCTCCTGGAGCTCCACACGGATCTTCATCACTCAGCCGCTGCTTGTCAGATCCGCTGCGGATCATATATCCCCGGGCAGAACTCCTCACTGTCTCCCCGGCAGCTGGACAAACGCTTTGTGTGTTTGTCTCCTCCACTTCTTCTTCTTCTTCTGCACACACACACAGAGAGAGCATCAGACAGGAGAAGAAGAAGAAGCCATTGGCTCCGAGGAGCTGATGACGGAAGGAGCGCGCTGTCTTCTCCAGGAGCGCACACACACACACACACACACACACACACTGCACCTCCGGCCGGTGGGATGAGACCAGTGTGTCGGACTGGGATCAACATTTAAGTGCAGAACTTTCTTCTTTTGCTGCTGTTATTATTTCTGTTTATTCGGGCGGTGGAGACGTGTTAGGCTGAGCGCGTCTCCAGAGTCTCCAGGAGCGCGCAGCGTGGCGCACTGGAACAAAACAGCAGCTCGGTGCAGCGACTGCAGCGCAGGCAGCTTTCCGTGTTAAAAGCAGCCCGAGAGGCACGGGAGTTATTACCGGAGTCCTGCGGGGACGAGGAGCACGGACACCGGGACACGGAGAACGGATCGGATATGGCGGGTGTGAAGATGGTCCACCTTCTCGTTGGAGTTGTTTTAGTTTTGCAGTGTGTGGGGGAAACCCGAGCCCAGATCTCAGCCGGTACCGGTAAGAAGCAGCACCTTAAACATTACAACCAGACCCGAGTGTGCACAACATGCAACGAGAACACACAGGTGGAGTGCGCGATGCTTTTGCACGAGGATGACTTTGTTTTCTGCTCAGATCGCATCCTTTGTAGTTACATTATCTTATTTAAATGTGCAAAAAAAAAAAGGAGAAGACAGACACCCTGAAGGCTGTTTCTCTTTCATTACCTTATTTTAGGAACAATCTATGTCTAGACGGACGTCATGACCCACTAACTTCCTTTTTTCTGATTAGATCAAAGACTTTGTTTTATTCTAATTATCATATTTTCACAATTACTACATGTTTGAGCTTTCTTTTTGTTATCTTTGCACATGCATTTCCCCTGAGGATGAGCTCATTATTACTGTATATTGTAGTAATACAGTTAAAGCAATCAGAGCAGGGTATGAGAATCTCAAACTGCCTCTGAAAATGTCTCTTTTTGTGTCTTCTGGCTTATTATTTATGTGCCAATATCCTCTCTGGTATGACCTGGAACATCCTTCTGCAACTTTTTGCAGATTTGAGATCATTAATTGCAGAGTGCAGGTGTTTTCTCTGTAGAAGTCCTGCAGAGGAAATGCTGGATACCTGTCCATGTTGATGTCCTTGATTATAACTGGAGGATGAGGACTCCAGTGTGAACAATATGCCCTACTGTAAAGCCTCAGCGTGTGCACCTACACAGTCCATTAATCTCACATCTAGTCCATCACAGCTCGCCCTCCGACAGACGCTGGAACAAGTTCATGCCAGCGTTGGCCCCGTCCACACAGGCCAGCTCTTGTTTCCCAGAGCTTTTATTGCTGGCAGCCGATTTTCATCACGTATCAGATAGTGGTTAGAGAAATGTTCGGCTGCTGACAGTGACTGTAAATTAAACCCGTGTGTGTGTGTGTGTGTGTGTGTGTGTGCAGACCACAGAGTTACTGGAATGTATGGCTCTGTTTGGGAGAGATGCTATCGGCCGTTTGTGGCCGTTCACACACACTTTTTAGTTTCACACAGTCGTACTCAATCTGCTGGGCTGCTGCTGCACTAGAAAACAACGGCTTGTGTGTGTTTCTATCAGAATGAGGTTTGTTTTACGGGAGGAAAACTCCATAAAACACCAACATCCATAAACGAAAATGGCATTTTCCTCTCAGAGTGCTTCGTCGCTCCATCTCCTGGCCGAGCCGGACACATTTAATATAGGACAGTATTTTTAGACATCTGGGTGAGGTGCTTCCCTTGTCGTAGACTGACCTCGACTCTGCTGTAAGGAGCAGCCTCATGTCCTTCCTCAGAAAGGCTTTTATTAATAGAGCACAGGTTGACTAAAATAAAAAGGCACCATTCACTACCAGAAAAGCTTCCTGGCTCTTAGAAAGTGTCTCAGCAGCTCCAGCAGAGCTTGAGATGTGAAAAGACTGGTTGCATTTATTAGTTAGATGAGCTGTGAAGCACATCTGGGTGAAATTACACAACATCCTGTGAGCTCGGTGCATCGTTTTTCTTTTTTTTTATAAGCTTTCATTCTGTGGCTCCCCGATGCTCACCCAGTGATACTCACCAGTGGCACACTCACAAAATTGGGGGTTAATTTGCACTCCGTTGCTTCTCCCGGAGTGGAAAAAGAGATGTTCCACTAGAGTCTGGAGTGTGTCAGCATGTGCATGATAGGAGAATGAAAGAGGGAGAGAGCGTGAGAGAGGAAGTCTTGCCTCGTGTAATGATGCGGTCTAATTTAGAAGCCAGCGCTGAGGGCTGTTAATGTGCTAAGATTGTGGTTGTGTGTGGAATTTAATTTGTTGTGGATGCTCAGAGTTGTGTTTCTTTGGTGGGTAGAGGGTTAATCCGCTCACAGGCAGCGATATGGACGTCTCCAGCTCCTTCATCCATCATACTGCCAGCAGCCACCTTTGCAATCATACAATCACACACTCACGTAGGAGTGAGAGCTGCAGAGAAACATGCAGACTGGCTTCTGAAGTTTGACCTTCATGACAGTGGTTCAGATAGCCGGGACCATGTTGGATCCCGTTTCAAGTCAGTTAAAATACCTAGACAACAAATCCCTTATTGAATCCTTCATTAGTCCCTGTTGGCTCACTCAGAAACTACAGGTGTCTGCAAAGGAACCGATGATGTACGCCAACGCGTGTTAACTCAGCAACGTTCATTTGCATCCACTTTTCAATTTGTGCATAAAAAAGCTTAGTGGAAATGCTGGAAAGTCGAATTATCGCAAACAAGTTTTTACGCTTGGCTGAGGTGGAGAAGGTGGAAAAGGTGGTGCGGAGCGTTGAGGAGAATGTAACGTTGTTAAAGTAAGAACTTGTGGCATCTTTCAGAACTTGAGAACGACGAGCGCTCTGCCTCAGGTTGTAGTCGCTGAGTGTTGCTGCTTTTTTCGTTCTCCCTTAGCAAAAGTTGGGGATAGTAACTGGTACTTTTCTTGGTACCACCTCTGTCGAGGTTCCAAGCGAGCTGAGCCGATACTAGAAGGTGATAAAACACTGCAGACCACTGATTGGTCAGAGTGAATCGTCACTAGAATCGCCACTTGCACGACACGGAACATCCTGCACAAACCGCCATTAGATCAAGATGGTTGAGGTTAGGTTTTGACCTTGAATGGTTGAGGTTAGGTTTTGACCTTGAATGGTTAGAGTTAGGTTGTCGGGCAGCGAGTCTCGCGAGAGTTTTCGCAACTTGTGGGTTACCTTCAAGCCAGGCTACCATCAATAGCGACCACAATTGTTTTTATTCCCTCGGCCCAGTGAGCTACGTACTCTGCGCTGTACAACTGACAAAGTGCAGACGTTCCTTCAACGAGGATTCAACGAGTGTTGCTGAAGATGATGTCACGGCGGTTTCATGCTGCGTCGCTATGACGATCAGCTGAGAATCCCACCTACTACACTCGGGGGCTTTATCCGCAGTGGAAAATGAAACAGAGAAAAGTAGTGGTACGGATAAGTGAGTCAGGACAGGATTAATAAACGTCACAGAGCAGTGAGAGAATATGTGGTGAGAACCCTACAGCCTTTCCACGCAGTAGAATCCCAGTGGTTAAAGGTACGATGCTGCACCTATACACAGTTCATATTTAATATTTATAAGTGATGCCTTCATTTCCCACCAAACAAACGACCTAAAAAGATTCTATAAGGGATCTGAAAGGATTCAGATTTGATTTCAAACCTCATCCTTTTCCTGACAGATGCTGCCATGTTGCTTTCTTCTCGTTGTCATGCTGAAGGGATGATTCCCGACATAAACTGTCTGCGGAGAACAAAATGGGAGGTCCGGCTCAGTCTACTTTAGTGAAGAGATTGTAAGCCCTCTTGGAATCTGCCCTCCCCTTCCCCCCCCGTCTCTGCCTCTTTCTGACATTGCACATTTCAGAACGGGCAGAATGAGCTCGCCTCTTTATTGGCCCTCTGAATGACCTGCTGAAAGGATCTGCCATGAATGGATGACGGGGGTGGGGCGGTATGAGAGACGAGGAGGGGCGGCGGTGGCGGCGGCGGCGGCGGCGGCTGCTGGGTTTATGTGCTGTCCTGTATGCAGCCACAGTGGGCCGTGCCATACATCGCGGAGGAAGGGTCGCCCCCCCGTACCAGCATGCAACAGCAGCACCAGGCTCCTGCATTAGTCACGCCTGGCCCTCGCCGCTGAGCTCCCGGCCCCTTCTCCTCCGGGAAGAAGCTCAGTTTGAAGGCTTGAGAGGGCCGGAGCGGCGCTCAGAGTTCAATAGGCTCAGAGACAAAGAGCACAGAGGCCACTAGTTAATGAAACCCAGCGCTGTTAAGCTCCTCTTTAGCTTTTTCTCTTTGTCTTTCATGTGGTTCAAACACTTCTTTTGTTGCAGAGCTCCACCAGAGTTATCAGTAATCTCTCCCTGGTCTGTTCTCTGTGTCATTTTATTTACTTTATTCAGAGCAGCCAAATTATGGATCTGGTCCGTCTAGCAAGTTTGAAAAGGTCAGAGGAGCGGCGGCCTCGTTACCAAGTGTTTCACATCTGACCGTCAGCGGCTCGGTGAGAGATGACGAGCGTTTTCCATTCATGATAAACAGCCAGTAGACCACAGCCAGGCTGTTATCTGCTCCTCCTGTGGACTCCTCTGAGGGATGCTGCCCTATAACAGATGCTAGATCATCAGCTGAGTGAAATGGGTTTTATTTAGGTGGGAGGAGTTGGCTTTTCTTTTCTGTTTGGGGCGATAACGAGGAGAGGGAGGAGGCTTAGAAATCAGCTATTCCCCCTCTTAGCTGAGCAGCACAAGAGAAAAGAATTACAGCTGCATAATACGAATATTACACTCTAATGTAAAGTGATGATTAACAGCAGAGGTTATTCTATTAGGATAAATAAATGATAGGAATATAAAGGAAAATCCCTCCGTTGGATGCTGTTATATTTTGTGGAGAGCCAGGAGTCACTCTGTGATGAAGTGTTGGTGAAGGAGTTGCTGTACTACAGTACCTACTTTCTTTTTGTCTGCCTCATTTGCTTCTGCATCTGTTTGTTATTTCCTGGTACAATCAATCATTTGGTCGTCTATAGCAGTATGCCAAACATACTCCAACACAGCGCTGCATACAAATTTGTGTTTTCTTTCTGTGGTTTCGTTGTGTTTGTTTATTTATACTCTATGACAGCGAGGGCACGAGGGCAAGATCAGCCAGGAATGTCAGGAAATAGTGGTGGTATATGGCAACGGCTGCAGTGAAAAGACTAAAAAAAGAAAGGATTCAGAGAGATGTTTTAATCCTATTTTGTAAAGGAGGGAAACGATGGCATGTTAGTCGGTTGAGTTAAAGGGATATTTCCACAAAGCAATGCAAACACACCTGATCGCTGGTGTGTGGAGACGTCCACTGAAGCGACCTGCTTTTATACACGGCTTCAATTTGCGCATGAAAAAAACTGGAAATTAGGGATGTGAAGAAATTTTCCCACCAGTTAATAAACTTGCGACAACACCGGTGTTACCGATTACACCGGACATTTTACAAGAACAGATGACGCTCAACATATGTAGAGCTCTGACTTTGGTCTTGGCGGTGTGTCTGGCCTCTCCGGTGAAGCTTCCTCATTAACATTATGGCTCCCGGACTGTATAGCGTTGGGTTTAAATCTGAAATATTGCCAAATAGGCGCTTTTGCTTTTTGCTTTGACATCAAATCCTTCGCCATCGTCTTGTCTGTCAACTCTCTCTCGTCTCAGTGTGCGAAATCTGACTCCTGCTACTCCGATAGATACTCAGATACTTTCAGTTTGTAGCGTCTGTCGCCCGACTACGACTACTAAATGGGTTTTATTTCTATAAAAATACAAAACGAAGTTGGGGGGGGCGGTGGGGAAGTAATGTAATCGGTGTATGCCTGAACACCGTGTAACCTCGGTAACACCGTGTAACACCGAATACCGCGGCAAGCCTAGTGGAAATGCTGTAAATTAAAAAAACTTGAAATATAGGTGGAAAAGTTGGTAAAAACAAAATGCGACAAAGTGTAATCATGACGTGCATGAAACACGTGACGTAAACATTCAAGGAAATGTGCAGCAATTCGCATTTCATATTGATGATTTTCTGGAAATTTGATTACAATTTTCACTACATTTGGATGCAAACTTGCCTGTTGCAGCATACTTTATATTGACCATCACAACGTGGAGCTTCTTTATGGTGAATATGTCCTTTGAAGTCATCTGATCTGGCTCATGTTAATACCCGTCACATGCTTCTTTGCATCTTTCCTTTTTGTCTTGTCTTGCCTGTCCAATGCTGGACAGTTGAATTATGGGTCTTTTACCTCGGCCGAGCTTCACGCAGGATCTTTTTATTGTCTCATTAGATCCCAGCATGCCTTAGAGGGGTTAAACTCTGGCACCTCCAGTATAATCCTGATGCACACCAGTAAGTGCCAGGTATTTGAGGACAATAACCTAAAGTTCACAGTGCTGAGTTTTATGGGTAACATATTGTATAAAATGGCTGGCTGGTTGTCAGTCAGCTGTGTGTCCTGTAACAGGGTCTCTGTCGGCTGTGAAACACAGATGGGGTGATTTCATGCTTCACACACAGCCGACCTGTTGGAGAGGACTTCCTGTGACTGATGGTGGAAACATAGAAATGACTTGCAGGTGTTGGGACAACTATGAATTTGTCCTTTCAGAAAAAGGGGAGTGATTTAGATTTCTACCTCTATCTTGGTCGTTTTTTCAACACACCCCCCCCCCACAGGTGCCTATACTGTAGCTGTGCATCATTACACAAACCAGCCTCTGCAAATGTGGAAATTACGTACGGCGCCTGCCTCTTTTCCTCGCGGCGCCTGCACCGAAATGATGAGAAGAAACCAAAGATTTGATGCGCCCGCTGAAGGAAGTTGAAAGCGGCGGCTCGTCCAAAGGGGAACAAAGTGTTACATGCATGGCTATCATGAAGGAGGGGAGAGAGGGTGGTGTTGCAGGCCGTGCGGTCATGCTGAAAGAAGATAAGGTGCCGGAGGAGCCCGTCTCCCCAGCCTGAAGCAGGCTTCATATCCTGAGCCCAGCAGGAGCGCCGGCTTGGCTTTGTCCCACTAAAGCAAGTGTCACTCACAGGCTTTACGGCATGCTGCTACATGCCTTCGCCTATATGTGCAACTGTGTGTGAAAGTTTCCTCTCTCACACTCTGTATCTGTGTCAGTTCCCAGACACTTTCCTGTTTTCATGCTTTTACTCTCATATTTTAAATTCAGAGAGCAGTGAGGGAAATATACGAAGCATGTTGTTTTTAGGGCTGAGTTTCAAACCTCGGTACTTTTCGAGTCCAGATTGAAATTTGGCCCCGACGGTTTGGTCAGATTCCTGTTTACATATTCTCTTGTCAGATATAAAGGTCTGGTGGAAACACTTCAGTAGTTTGTCTTACTTTGTTAAAACAAATACTGGCTTTTGCAGAGTTTCTTTCAAATTGAGTTATTGAATAAGTATTGTTTTGGCATCTGTGCATGTATTTCATTTTGAAATATTGAAGTGACCGTTCAGTAAACCCCTCCTGGTTTAGCAGCAGTAATCTTTGGATTCACATGCTGAGCCAGTGTACATGAGGCTTTGGTAACAGAAATACTCCGTATAACAGTATAACAGAAGGGTGGTGTCTCTTTTTAGTCTTTTCAAAACCAAAAACACAAGATCAGAAATGTAGAAGATGGAGTGTGTTTGTCCGCTCTGACATAAGCTGCAATTGTTAGCATGTCAGGCTAACTAGCTTACTTTCCAAGGCCAAGGAGAGTTTCATACTACATTATTTTGTTGGGTTAGTTTGTTAGTTATTTAATTAACACAAAAAGATAAAACATTTGGGTCCAAACAATATATTTTTCAACCAACTAATGGAGCTAACGTTAGCTTAATTAGCTATCTTTATCATTTCAGTTTGTGTTTTCCCCCTATACCAGATAATGTGTGCAGCCAGACCTTTCTTTAGTGCTGACACAGCGCTGTGGAGATGTGCGAGGCTTCTGTACCTGTGACTGATTCTCTGTGTTATTTTAGGTAGATCGAGTCAGCAAAATTCAAAACACCTTCATTTATTTCAGTGAGTGCAGTTACATTAACCTGCTCTCTAACCTAACTCAGATTGATCTGTTTTTGGTCTGTTTATCATGTTAATAGCATACTCACTGGAAAAGCCATCATTTAGGGTTTGACAACCTGCAGTTGTTGTTGTCCGTCCTCTAAATCCAACCTGGTGCAACACGTAGCCTTCGCCATGATTAGCCTGCTGATGCTGCACACTTGAGTATGTTCAAACGGCGCTTTGAGCCGTGCCAAGCGAACCCTCGCAGACATTGATGTGTTTTCCTTGCTGTAGGTCCAACAGCGCTGCCTTTGTTACTCTGCCCGGAAAATGTCTCCACGTCCCCTGTCCAGAAGTTTCTCTTTCCCCACTAAACTCATCCCGACAAAGAACAAGCATGCCCCGCGGCAACGGCTCTTCACAGTGCAGCGCTTTGACGTGCCGGGGCATTTCTGGGTGGAAATGAAAAGATTTACAGCCACAAGTGTGTTTCTGCGTGAGCAGGCTGAGAATAGATTGTGACTTTGATGACTCCATCAAAGTTGTTTTCTGTTTGCCACCACCAGCTATAATTCATATGGACAAAACAACTCTCGAGGATGCATAAACTGGTTATTGCTGCTGTCATGTGAACATATTGTTCTATATAGACTTGGAGAGACTTTTTGGTGGAATGAATGTTGATGTTTTGAAACACTAAATGCCACAGAAATTGAAACTGAGTCAGATTTTTGGGCCCTGCAGCCTTAGGGAAATAAAGCTGGTCATCTTTCACTGTTGGAAAGAGAACGGTCAACATTGTTCTGTGACTTTGGCTAATTCTCTCCTCGAATGAGTCACGAAGACTCAACACAGTTTTCGTAATACATCTGAAAGGCTCCCTGCTCGGCTTTGCTGTTCATCACCCTTCAGGAATCAGGGCTGCCAGGAATGAGAGGATAAAGGACTCTTCCCAGAAGCAAGAAAAGGTTTCTGGAGGTCAGGGTGTTCTTTGTTTTGGACAAACTTGCTCCAGCTGTCCACCTCCTAACTGGGCGCTGAGCTCATCCCGAAGCTGTAAACAGGAGGCCAGTTGGCAGCTCATTCATAATGGGAGTTGCACTCGCAGCACATTTTCATCTCTGTCCTGTTTACCGCTTCTTTTTCTTCTTCTGACTCGATTAAACATGCTTGATTCGACAAAAGTGAGCCAAACCAACAAAAACAAAGTCAACAAGTGATTCTGGTAAATGAGGTTCAGTTTGTGCCAGGTATTCAGGTGTCTTGTCTCCTCGCCAATGCTTACTAGCTGAGAGTTTCTCCCAGAGCTCAGCACCGAGCCAGGAACAAAGGCTTGCTTTAAGTCTTTGTGGTGATGAATTGCGAGGTGTAACAGCAGCCTTTGTATGTGTGCTGTATAGAGACACAGAGAAAGTGGGAAACTCTGCCCAGGTAACTAGAGACGAGTCTGGTATGTCCTTCACTGTGGGAGTTAACTGTGTTCTCCTGTACAGTCTAACAAGAACAAGCATCCTGATGTCAGTGAAGGTATTAAAGTGTACACCTGTTATGATCCAGAAGGCAACAACACATCAGTTTAATGGGCACAATAGATCCAAGTCTGTGGTTTGGCTGTGTGAGCAGCAAATTGGCCGGACTGCCTGCGGCGTCTCTATTTAATGCAGGTATTTGTTATGTATAGCTGTGTGTGAATGTGTCTGTTTGTGCTTGGAATATTTTGCAGTTCCCTTCCTGTCCTTTTGTCTTTGACGAACAAAGTGCGAGGGGGAGAAAGTGGCTGCTCATACAGCTGAGTAACAACCACTTCTTCTTACCCAGAGAGGGAGGCTCTCAATAATGTCCGTCCTTTAGGCTGATGGGTCTTTTGTCTCCTTTCTCCCAACATGCAGTATTTGCTCACTGTCACTGAGAATGAATGCTCTTCAGATCTGGGTCCATCACGCTGACTCACCTGTCTGAGCTGCAGAAATGTATTACTCTCTATTCCTAGCAGTGAGGTGTTGTATTAACATTACATCCACTGTCGGCAGCTTACACATGCAGATGTCCAGAGATGTGATGAATGCCGTTTGTTATTTGTGACCATTAGAAGGTGTTTATGTGAGAGCTCTTTTGTCCGGTGGTGAGAGCAGCCCTAACATCATAAAGTGGTAATTGACTCCCATTTAAAGGCCATTCTCTCCCGTGTCCCAGAATGCGTTAATTAGATGGAAAGTAAATTGGTGTGAGCAGTTTAATTATGAATATGTTATTTATACCATTGCACAAAGGTAATAAATGTGTCCTTCTCTGGAACAGATGGGGTGGGAGTGAATGATAAGCGAGCGATGTAAAACCGTGAATTATTATGAGCGACAGACAGTCAGGGATGTAGCTGATAGATGTCATAGTATGGTGGCCCTGAGGTGCAAAACACAACAGCATTGGACAAAACAGAATAACAAAATAGAAGTGAAAACACAACAAAAGAGAAACAACAAAAAATTTTGAACACAAGTTTTTTTAAATGTTTTCTGTAATGTTTTTTGTGTGTTTAGTCTAGTGATGTCACGAGAACCGATACTTTGGTACCAAGTCAATGCCAAAATTCTGACGCTACTTGTTTTTCTACAGTACCGGGGATCAGCGCTCGAGAATAACATTGTCCCGTCGTCCCGGTGACGATAGAAAATTTCCCTGATAATGCTTCACTGTGAACAACAAATCGGCAGGAGGAGAACTAGTTAACGTTAACTGTTAGCAGCCGGTGGGCAGCACTGTCCTGCTTGGCTAAATAACAGAGCTAACAGCTAATGTACGGAGGTTGTATTGAGTTATGATGCATCCAAGCTCTATTCAGTAAAAATTAGTATTGGGTGAAGGATTGTAATTACAACGTTATCATGATGTGTTCAAATGTAATCTTATAAAATTATAAAGTCTTTGGCGAGAAACTTTGAGGCGGATCATCAGGGATTAATAATAAATTTGCAAAAACCAGTGTTCAAACAGTAATAAATGAGTGTATGTTGAAGTACGTGGGATTTATGGTTCTGTTTTTGTTTTTTTACCGTGGTAAAATATGAGGAAAGTATGCGATATGCAATAATGTTGTTGAATATCGCAGTAACTATATTACTTGTGATGAATTAACAGATATTAAAGTATACTCAGTTCTGCCTTTCTGCTGCTTTCAGTATACTGAGAAAATACAACAAATTGATTGTTGAATTAAAAAAAAAAAAAAAGGAAATTATTTCCAACTTTTTTTTACCAAACAAATTGAACATTGAACTGAACACAAAAGGCACTAATAAAAAAAAGAATGAAAGTTATATTTTAAAGTGCAGTTTTTTACTGATACTCTCAACTAACTCAAAAAATCCCTGAGTGCAATATTTCAGTCTGTTACGATGTTTTTATCACACAAGTTGACGTAGCGATGACAAAAAGAAAACGATATCAATCCCAAAATGAGTGTCGAGAATCGTGGAATTTCACTGCTATCGGTATCGACTACTAAATTTCTGGTATTGTGACATCACCAGTATAGTCCAATATTGTTGTGTTCTGCACCTCGGAGCCACCGTATAAAAGGAAATATAAACAAAAGAAATCTCCTTTTCTCAGAACATCCAGCCTCATTTTGTTGTTATTGTTCACCCAGAGGCAGCGTTGGGGGGTTTATCATTACACCGGTGTCTCACAGCAACCCAAAGCTGATCCGTGTCTCAGCAGAGGAGCTCCAGATATTGATTAAATGTCTGGCCGGCTCCCCGTTCACCCAAAGGCCCGTGGTTTCACCCAGAGGCCCGCGGTATCACAGACGCTGGAAGTGTTCAAGGTGCCAACGCACTGTGCATCATGGCAGCCGGGACCTGCTGCTGCCAACCCAACTCCAACTAAACACATTTATTTAAGTCACATATAAAGAGTTGTGGGGATGTAATCTGACATCTGTGATGCAATAAATTTTCCCTGTTCAGATTTTGGCTGATAAAATGAAAGACGTGCTTCCCAGCACATATTTGAATGGAGGTCAAAGACGAAATGTCTCCAGACAGCTGCCAAACCAATGATATATGTTCTGAAAATCCCATCTATCGACAAACAGCCAAAACTGAAAATGAGAGGTGGCGATATGAATATAAATGAGTTATTTGATGTCCTTTTCTCTGCCCCAAATGGCTGGTTTTCTTTTGAAGGCGCGTACCAGATACTCAGTCCGTCAGTAATCTATCATTTCCCCGCTGTTACGAAG
The DNA here is from genome assembly GCA_916701645.2 of Sebastolobus alascanus. NCBI lineage: Eukaryota > Metazoa > Chordata > Actinopteri > Perciformes > Sebastidae > Sebastolobus > Sebastolobus alascanus. The sequence continues at coordinate 361,140 of CAKAOJ020000171.1, forward strand.
CCATTTGGGCTGTTTGTCTCACATAACATGATTTTTAAAATGTCATTCAAAGTCACATCGACTGTTTCTGCTAATGGTAGCTATTATATTCCATTAAATCCTTCTGACAGTTGTGGTCAGAGCAGATCTGTTTGTCCAGTAGATTTAGAGATGATTCATGATTGTTGTTGCTTATTAGGGATTAGACATTCAGCCTGTCAAAGTGCCAACTAAAATCTGGAATTACTTTTGAAAAAGTGGCATTTAAAGTGACGTTTCCTGAACAAAAACAATGGAAAAATCATTGACAAAGAATCAAAAGCAAAGTTATGGTGAGCTAATGAGCCCAAAGTGGTAAAAAGCAGCATTTCCCTGAACTAAAGTTTATGTGTTTACTGTAAAAAAGCTTCCCTGCTTCAGGGCTTCTTTGGCTCTTTGCGGATGTAGAGCCACATGCAGAGAATTTGTGTGTTTTTCCTCAATTGTTCAGAGGATCAGCTCAGATCTGAGGGGGAGATCGGCTCATCCCATCTTATGCTGAGGCGTTTTATTGTTTGCACATCATTTCTGCAAACAATTAGAGCTGAACGAATGAATTGAAGGGCGTGTTGAAAGGTCAGGCTCAAGGTTTTATGCCTCTATGTGCACGTGCAAGCTTTTGAATGTTGTGTGTATTTGTTTGTATGTGTGTGAGGTCCTGCCTCTGAGGTTATTGAGCAGCTCATCAGTTAGCCTGTGTGTAAACAGATGGAAGACATGGTTGTTTTGGGATCATTCTTTGCATCGATGCAAGAATAAACATGAAGGTCACGTGACACTTTAAAGTCAGACTGAATTTAAAGAGGAGCTTTTCTGCTCATTTTCAGGGGAATACTTTAATTTTTAGTTTCTACTAGAACATGTTTTCATGCTTTAACGTTCAAAAAAAGACTTGTCGATGTTACTTTTAGTTTCATACGGGACACCAGCAGCGGTCTCCTGGTTGAAAGTCTTGTGTTTGTTTGACCCATCCATGTGTTACTTGGTGACATCCCACGTTACGGAAGAAAAGGCACAAAAGCTGCAGTGTCATCACAGTTTTTCTTTCCATACACAAAAGGAGAGAATTTAATTTCAACTTTAAGGGAAAACCAGAGGAGATGAACTGATATTTAACTTTTAGTGAGAGAGAGAGAAAGAAAGAAAAGGCCCAAAAGCTGCAGTGTCATTACAGTTTTTCTTTCCATACACAAAAGGAGAGAATTTAAGTTCAACTTTAAGGGAAAACCAGAGGAGATGAACTGATATTTAACTTTTAGTGAGAGTTTTCTGACAGTTTACATCAGTTAGATCTCCAGACAGACTGAATTTAACTAAACCTGCAGCGTATAGGAGTCTCTTTCTACCTGGATATAATCAGGATCTCTCTCTGCTCATTTCCCAGCTTCCTCTTAATGTTCAGGTGTCACATGTGATTAGTCGAGGAGCTTGAATGATTGGTTGCGCCGCTACAGAGTGACCCAGAGCGACTGGCGGAGGATGTGTTTTTAATAAGCTGGAGGTCACAGTAATCTGCTGCTGAGATCAGACACCGGTCCGTACTTCCTGGAGTACCTGATGGTGGAGAAATGCATTATGAGCATTCACTGTACGCCTTATCATACGCTCTATCCCTTTACTTCTATCTGTGCTTCTTCATTTCCCCTCCCACCCCCTTTCATATTCTCATTCCTCATCCTGCCCCAGTTTTCTTTGAATACACGTGATCTCTGTAAAAGATGAACAGTGTTAGGAGTCTTAGCTGTGTCATCCATCATCTGAGTTTAGCCTGTCCTTCACCTGCTGCCTCTCCGAGCTGATGAAGAGCCTAGAAATCAATACCTCGCTGATAAATATTGAGTTTGCACCTAAAGCTAAAGTCACACCATGACATAAGTGTGTGTGTGTGTTCATACTATATGGACCCATCCGACCTGTCTTGAAACATGGACCACGTCACCATTCATATCTATACAACCAATGTGTTTATGATTAAATTGTTCTTCATAGATCCAGCCTCTTAGTTTGGCTCTCAAAGTGCACCAGATTGATGCATTTACTACATTTTCTTTCTAAATGGATGATGTTTGCAAAGTCCATGAGTAATCATGTTAAATAATCGTGATCTCAATATTGAGCAAAATAATCGTGATTATGATTTTTGCTTCGTCATTAAGATTTTCAAAACGACGGTGGTGGAGCAAACGAAAAGTGTGGAGCTCAGGGCTTTAACAGGATCCACTATAGTATCCTGCATGTTGTGAAGGCTAAGAGGGAAAACTCTCCTTAAATATAAATGAGACAGAGAGTGGATAAACAGAGGGAGACAGAGCAGGCAGTCAGTAGCATGTCCCTCATCTCGACCTTCGACCTTTCTCTTGTGACAAGAAGAGACCTCAGTCCGACTCTCTGACTCGACGGCTAAATTCATCCGTCTGGTCGTGAGGGAGGCAAACACATTAACACCGGGGTGTCGGCCTGTGGCCAAATAAAGCACTCGCCACCAGACCTCAGACAAATACCCTTACGAGTAGGCAAATATATCTAAAGTCTTTATATATAGAGACGGGGACAGACACTGGGAAAGGTTTCTAATCAATGAGCAAATACGTGATTGAATGGGCACATTAACCTTCAACCTTACAGCTCAGACAAGTTGACATTTACACGGCAGTAAAGCTTCAGTAAAGACTTCCAGTCAGTGCTGGAGAAGAAGTCCCACATGAGACCAATTGATTTAAAAGGAAAACTTTAGGAAATGCTTTTCTGAATGAGCCATTTTACTACATATATATATATACTATAAATATGTCTGCGTAATTACATTGACTCAGAAGTTGATTGGACAGCTTAAAAGCTTCAAATTATTTTGAGTGTCTTATAAATAAAACAAGCATATGATTAAAAAGTGTCAGTATAGAAAGAAACGCTGTAAACCTTTTCACTTGTGACTGGCTGCATTTTATCAACTTATTGTTTAGCAGTTTCAGCAAGATGCTGTCTCTGTTTTCATCTTGGCATTTGCAGGGAGCACATTGAGAAGACTCAGCGATAACTCTTTGTTTACAGCAGAAAGCCACTGACAGCGGGAATGCTTTGGGGATCTTTTAGGGTTGTTAAGGTCAGTGGAGCCTCATAAAGTTTGTCATTTTTCAGAGAAAAAACACTCACTCTCTCTCTGCTTATGTTTGGACTCTTCAACCCCAGAAGCATCCAGGTGTAAATCAGTCGCACAATGAGCTCTGTTAGAACACATAACACGTAAAGGTTTATGACTACTTTATCAGAGGAGATAAATAGTTTCCCCTTTGCCATCTCAGTGCCTCATTAAAAATAACTGAGGTCAAGTGTAGATGTTTTAAAAAAAGTAGGACACCCTGCAAGGAAGATACTCTACAGGACTGTAGGTGCAAGTCCAACTGAAATTAAATAGCCTATTGTTTCTGCTATAGCATACAGAGCTAGCTAAGTAGCCAGTCAGCTGTAGCACACTGAACATCTTATAAACGTACTTATAGATTGATAAATACAAGTCCTTCTACTTCAATGCCTCTGCTAACAAAACAGGCTGTTCTCATCCACCGTACGTAGCTATACCTACGAAAAGTAATGCACTGTAATTCGTATATATGTACCACGAAATCAGTTCGTATGTGATCCACTTAATTGTGAGCCAGGAAGTATAAAGAGCGATAAAAGCTGCGAAGGAATGTCGTCGGGATGGATGATTGGGTCAAAAAACACCAGACTTTCGACCCGGAGGCCGCTGTTCGGACCCCGTGTGAAACCAGAAGTCAAAGTTGATTTATTTGTCACGTAACTTCCGTACTGAAGTTACTTCTGGTGTTATTTCAACCCAAACCACCATCTTTTCTTGAACCTAACTACTGTATGTAGTTTTCCTGTGAAGTCGGAAGTTTATTTTGAAAAGAAATTGACACGTGCGTCACGTGTTGCTGGACATTTGTAGTAAAACGCACAAAAAATGAGGGATAATTTTTTGTAAGATATCATACAGTTGTATGAGGATACGTTGACTTATTTACACATTCGCAAATATTGAGTTAGATTAGCATTCATTCAAGTCCAATATGCTCTCTCCTTTTAGCTCTGTTTTGGTCTCAACCAACTCCTGAGGGAAATATCTGTCTCTTTAGCTGCTAAATGCTCCACTATGTTCACCAGCTAGTTGCTAATTGTGTTGGTCTGCTGTTTGGTGCCAAGCAGGTAGTGTACAGTTGGTTTTTAGAGCTTTTTCTTTGCTGAAAATAGTTGCAACTGCGTCTGAAAACGGCGCTATGAGTCCAGTGAGAGTGAAGCAAAACTGTGAAGTTGTGGGCCGGAAACCAAAACTGTGAGCTGAACTTCAGTCTAAAGCTCCGTTAGGCTGAGGGTAACTGCAGATTCAGGTGATAATTATCTGAGTTCATCACTACGAGCGATCTCTTTCACATTACACTTAGTCATGAGATCCATCGTTAATCTAACACTATTGAATATACAATATCTGCTTTAAGAAGTGTTTTAATTGTGTGCAGCGATAAGCTAATAGTCTCCAATACCCCACTGACTCCCAAAAGCTCAAAATGTGCCAAGTCAATATTTTTACATTTATGCTGACAAAATCCACATGGTGAACATCAGTTCATGTTGGCAGTGGTCCGACGGTCGGCTCCATACTGGATTCACTTCCAAGTTAATAAAATACTCAGATCTGTGGAGCTCAGAGATAAATCTCTTATCCAGTCGTCTCTTTTTTTAAATAAGCAAAAATCAATGTACGAAACCTTCAGACAGTCACGACACAGAGAATCAGTTCTCACTTTTTGTTTGCTTCTGACATCAGTTTTAACATACAGGTCATGGCGTTGGAGGCCACGTTGACTTTGAATGCTTTCATGTTGCTCGTGCACGCTGCAGCTCCTCGGGTCGTATCTCAGTCTAACATGCATGCTGGCAGGTAAATCACTTCCTCCGGCAGGTAAATCACTTCCTCCGGCCCCGGCTGACGTGTGGATTTCGGTGCATCACCCCGGGTGTTTTGCGTCCTGACTTTGCATGCTTTCATGTTGCTTGTGCACGCTGCAGCTCCTCGGGTCGTATCTCAGTCTAACATGCATGCTGGCAGGTAAAATCACTTCCTCCGGCCCCGGCTGACGTGCGGATTTCGGTTCATCACCCTGGGTGTTTTGCGTCCTGTGGCAGATTTGCGGTGACAGCCCGGCGCCGAGACATGACAGGCGACACATCCGGCTTGATATGAGGCTACAATCCGGTTGACAGGGAGGTAATGAAAGGCCCCGTCTTCCCCCGACACCTCGGCTGTCCCACCCGGTGCTGAAGTGGATTGCGGAGTGATTGACGGTGATAATTTGACCCTCTCTGTTAGGGCGTCTCTCTTTATGGAACGGCATCACTGTGAGGACCTCGCTGGTCACAGGTTATCTGCTCACATTGTAGATTAATCTGTCAAAAGGTCGTCTATACTACGGTTTAAATCTCGTGGTTTATCCTAATTTCCTTGAAGATTCAGTAGCTTTGAGATGAGATTGTCAGATATTGTTATAAGTCAGTTTAACAGCAGATTCTGCGCTTCGTTTTTGATAAGCTTCCTCTTGTCAGCTGTTTCAGTTCTGTGCTCAGTGAAAGTCCTGGAATTCAGATGGAAGGAGCGATGGGAATACCATGAGGGACTGCACATCTGTCTTAAAGGGGAAAAACAGGTCGGGCCTTGTAAACAGGACAATGAATAGAGGAGAGGGAGAAAGGTTGCAGAGGGCAGGCAGCGGAGGAACTACACCAGGGTCTGATCTCATGGACTCTGGGGGTCGGACAGCTGGAGCGACACCAGCTTCCTCTCCGACACCGTGCACAATCACAACCTGGAGCTGGTTCTCTGTGAGCCGTGAAAGCACAGATGCAGCACGGCAACGTCTGTAAAATAAATGTTTAATGGCTGCAACTTTTAAAAGGTCACCTGAAGATAACATAGACTTTACAATAAATGTTGCATTACAGAGAGTGTGTTGGAAGAGGCCAAAGTTCAGGCTCCAGCTTGTTAGCAGAGCAAACTGCTCCTCATGTGTCAGCAATATTCCCTCACCACCCTTGACGTAAGAACGATGTTTCATCCTTTGCTCTGTCTTTAATAAACCAAAACACTTGAGACACATGTCCACGTATATAAACAGAGCCCACGCTCCGCAGCCTCCACAAGAAAAAAACAATCTGAATTTTGTGCAGATGTCTTGTTATTTCTCCACTGCGCCTCCTCTTCCTCTCCTGCAGATGTGAAGGCTTTTGTAGTCACTGAACGTCCTCAGCTCTGGATAGCTTCAGCTGTGTTGGCCAGGAATGCATTCATTTCTTTTTTATGGTATAGCACAGAGTGTGTTTCATTATAAATAAAGGTTTTTGAAAAGGTGACAGCCCTGGGGATAACTAGCATCTGTCCTTCACGAGGGTCACTGAGCAAGGAAGAGTTCCCTTCCAGCTCTAGAAATGTTGTTCTGACTTCTGACCTTCCAGTGGAGGTGGGAAAAGAAAGATATATAGAGTTTTTATTGTGGCACAAAACGACTGTATGTGCTCAAAAATCGGGGACACTTTTTAGCCATGCTTGCTAGCAGCGTGGCTCCAGAGACGTCAGTATTGGTCTATCAGTCAGTCCAGCACTTTGGTCTAGTGAAGTATCTCAACAACTATTTGTGACCGAACACGGTCCAGACAGATATTCGTTTTTTACTGAGTCTTGTTTGAGGAAAAAAAGGAGGAAGAATTGTGGAAATTGGTTGACTTTGCATCAGTTTGTATGATGTTTTTAAGGTGCTGGTCTGTGGTTCAGCGTAGTGATGCAGTTTGTAGCTACCGTTCAAAGTTATTGCCGTTTTTAGCGATAAGTAGAAATCATTTAAGATTTGTGAGAAAGCACACACTTCAGAGAGCATCTCATTTTTTGATTTCCATCATCTCTTTAATGGAAATTGTTTCCTCTTCTATGCTCGGTGGTGCTTGAATGTGTTGACAGTGCAGATAGTAAATTATTTAGATGTCAAGGTCTCCGGTCTGTCTGCCAATTACCTTGAAAGGACAGGTGATAATAACACATGACAGCTTGGTGCACCGTGTGCATTTTATTACATGTATGAATGAGTGGAATTGCTAGTGCATTTTTGCAATATGTGCAGCTGTTTGCAGAAATCCTGGAGTGCTTGTGCAGGTGTACATCAAATTAAAGATAATTAGCGTGAAATAACTTCATTTTGCTCAATGTCAGCTGTCACATAGAAGACAAAGAGCAGATATTCTGGATATATTTCAGGACAAGCTTGTTAGTCAAGGTCATTTTCTCCACTTCACCAAGTGACGCAGGCAGCAGAGCCTCCGTCTCCGACGTGTTTGTGCATGTTGGTGTCTGGACGGTGACCCAGTTCCCCAGCTGACAGGGTCATAAACACAGCAACACACCACTGCACTGTCTTTATAGGCTCTGTTAAAGAGCCAGGGCCTCATTATGCACCTTTATGTGCTGCTGTGGGGCAAGTCTATACAAAACCTACCTTACCCTGTTGTCTACAGAGAATAAGAAATCACCAAATGTAGCTTGTGTCTGGCTACATTCCCTCTGTGGGTTTGTTAGACCTTCTGCATTTGATAAAAGCTGGTGTAGCAGATAAAGCTGTGTTAACTGAATCCTTATGTTTGACTTTTACTCCCTTGAAACTGAAATACTTTGATCGATGTTTTAACAAAAAAAAAACATTTTTCATATAAAGTTTTGAAACCCGGTCAGAGCGTGAAAGGAAATCAATAAGAGAAAGGGACGTAATCTCACTACCTGCCAGATGTCGTGGCTGCATTTGGAGAAGCACCAAAGAGAAGTCTTGTTGATCTATTGTCTCCCTGCCAGCCAGTAATGATATGCTAATGCTGCAATTATTTTCCTTGTCAGACAACAAACTTCGTCTTCTGTTTCCAAGGACAGAATTACACTTGAGACATTTTAGCAACAAGATGAATGATCGCTGAACTCGCTGCCCAAATGGCCATCATTACCTCACGCTAATCATTTGCTCTTGACAAATTTAGGCTGCTCACTTCTAAGATTTGGCAATTATTTAAGAGGAGATGAATTGTAGCATCAGAAGTGTCCATCGTGAGGTACAGTAAGCCTCCCCGTGTGTCAGACTGTAATAGAGCCTGTGTTTTCTGCCTGTAAAGCCCCCGGCAGTCTGTCTCCTGTGGTTCAATCCAGAGACAAGTAGTGTGAAGTCAGAGGAAAGTGTCTGCTGCAGCTCCTGGTACAGCCGAGTGACTCAGCCCGGCGTTCAACCCCCTCAGGCCCCCCCCCCCCCCCTCAGGGCCTCCCCCCCCCCCCTCAGGGCCTCTCCCCCCCCCCCCCCTGCTCACCTCCCCTCCTTCATTATGATCTACCATTGTACACAGTGAACGGTGGAAGGCGAGGCCTCCTTCTTTAAAAACACCTCGTGTTGTTTCTGGTACCTGCTTTTCACTCCTATCTTGACACACCAGCGGCAAAAATTTTCAAACAAAAATTGTATGTTGAAATGAAATGTATGATCCCGAGTCGAGCCATATGCATTTTATCTGACGCTTTATAAAAACAGCAGAGTGTTTTTAAGGAAATCACCGCGGGGAGATTTTCATGTTTTATTCATGTGTCACCACTTCTTGGTGTTTGTTTGTAAGCGTTTCTCTCGATATGTGCAGCGACTGTAAGGTGTGATAAGAGCACAGGTGGAAAGTAACCAAGTACATTTATTCAAATACTTTACGTAAGTACCATTTTGAGAGTATTTCAAGTTTATGTTAGTATATACTTCGAGTTAATTATATTTCAGAGTTGGGCTGGGTATTGGCAATAATCTGGCGATACGATACGTATCATGATACAGAGCTTATGATTCAATATATTGTGATACTGTAAGCAAGGCGATGTACTTTTTAAGTCTAATTGTAGAAAAACTGTCAGTGTACTTTTTAATGCAATCAGAACAGTGGGATCTGTATTTGCATTTATCAAAGTCCCTGTAACATCCAACCTTATAGCACTGTACAATCTGAGCCACTTTCTGCCACAAACATTTGCATGTGAACTATTAATTAAAAATCGAGAATCAATACAGTATCACAAAATATAATATTGCGATTACTGTATCAAGCATATCAATATTTTATCTCTTTTTCAGAGGGAAATATTGTACTTTTTACTCATTTATTTGACAGCTTTAGTTACAAGTTACTTTTCAGTTAAAGTTAAGCTTATAAAATACAATACATTTTACAGAGATTTCCCCTCTAAACGTCTCACATGGTTTCATTTAAATAAAAGTTTCTAAAATTATCCAATATTTCACAAATAAATAGTTATTTTCTTCACATATCAGTCACAGAGGTCATTTTTCTGCAGAATTGGTTCTTTTACTTGGAAGACTTTAAGCACATTTTGCTCATAACATTAATGTTTTTTAGTGTAGTGATTTGAAATGCAGTATTTTTACATTATATATTGGTACTTTTACTTCAGTAAAGGATCTGAATACCTCTTAGAGTGTAAAGGTATGAGTCCTCTCCTTCTTGTGGCTGCTTGGAGAAGCCAGCCAAGGCTCTGTCGGAGCTGTGGTTCCTCAGTTTGATCAATGAAGCCCAGAGAGGCAGAACATGGGGCCCAGTGCTGATGGCAGCGTGCCCAGAAGCATGGCATGAAGTGAGGGGGGGGGCTGAGTCACACTTGAAAGTCCCAAAACAAGGAGATTTTCAAAGGCGAGTGGGTTTAGGGCTTAGCTTTCCCATGAAATGTCAAGATTCTGCAACTATGCTGCAACATTTCCACAGAGCAGTCCGCCACAAGAACTAAATGTTATTTTATTTTATTGTAGAAAGGTTCTCAAGAATATAGATTTCAGTAGTACTGCCCCCCCCTCTGAGACGATTAGTCAACTAATCTGTCGTTTTGACCTCGGTTGATTTCTTTAGTAGATTAGTTTGTTTTTTTTATGTTTTTTCATGCTGAATGACTAATTTCCAAGAAATCAATGAGCACATCTCTGATAAACACCAGATTTAAAGTGATGCATGTGTTCAGATCTAGTACGAGTCTTAGTCGGCCAAGAATGTCTTTGTTTGAGAACAGCCTTAGATTTCAACACGGTTTTTAGACACATTAAAGTCCAAACATTGTTTGACATTATAGGAAATATTATTGACTTTCTTGTTACGTCTTTTCTTTTGTCATTTCTACACTTCAGTTTCTGTACAGATTAAACAAACTAGATATAACGTGTGAATCTGTGAGTTTTAGAGGTAACGGTACCTTTTGGACAGAGCCAGGCTAGCTGTTTCCCCCTGTTTACAGTCTTTATGCTAAGCTAAGCTAATCAGCTGCTGGCTGTAGCTTCGTATTTAGTGTACAGACATGAACGTGGTATTGATATTTCCATATTTCTCTGCAGGAAAGTAAATAAATGTATTTTCGAAAAGGTCAAACTATTGCTTTAACTGCGGAGGGACCTGAAAGTTTACTAAAAAACTTCTCTTGACTTAATGTAATTAAATAAAGAGAGTACTACAAGTGATTATTATTGTAAACATGCATTTGGCTACTGCCAGGAAGGATGGAGGTATGCATGTGCAATGTAGAGGCATCCATTAAACAGAAAGGTTTTTCCCTCCCTGGCCCCGATGATCTCCCCCCCGCCCTGATAAACAAATCAACAGAGCCTCGGGGCTCAAACAGGTGTGAATATGAATCTCTCCCTGACTGATTAGGTGACTCTCACGCTGACTCCGAGCCAAAACAAGGCGGTGTTAGTTGTTTGATTTCTCCTCCTGGGAAAGTCACGAGGGTTTGAGACTGCCAAGGTACATCCATCTCTCTACCCAAACAACAACACAGCCTCCTCCTCCCTCTTCATCATCACCTCCGGAGGAGCAAACTCACCCTCATCCGGACTGCCTGCCTTAGAGACAAACACAAGGATATTTTAGAACAAGTGTATCCCATCTGCATTCAGACCAAGTGTCTGGCAGGCTGTTTGTCGGAGGGCGTTGAACTGTCTGTTTCTGTTAAAGACTCAGTGCAGCCAGACTCAGTCCTGAAGGGTGCTGTTACTCCTGTGTCCTCTCCAGAGGTCACACATATGTTTGTGTTAGATCAATATGAGGCCTATTTGAGGGATCGATGGTGCAAACCACAGACAGAAGCAGAAACATGTTCACTAATTTCACCCTTCATTAGCGCTGAGGGGCTTTTACCACAAACATGCACGTCAGCACATGTAGGAGTCGAGCACGTCAACGTACAGCTGAGATGATGGTCTGCTGTCCAGTGAGTGTTCGAACCCGAGGAGGATGAGGCAAACACCTGCATGCAACCTCACCTCACCTGGGACCTTTAAAGGACCAGTGTGTAGGATTTAGTGACATCTAGTGTTGTGGTTGCAGATTGTAACCAGCTGAGTTCTCCTCCGTTCACTCCTCCCTTTACAAGACTGAGGTAACGTGAGCCGCCGAGTGCATAATGTACCATAATAACACTACTTTAGGAGCAACGGAGGTCAGGCGGTGGCTGGCGGTACCACGGTTTATCACTCTGCAGCTCACATTACCGCACTTTCACAAAGCGTGTCGGAGAACTACGGAGAACTACAGGGAACTACGGAGAAATACGGTGGCTTTCAGCTAACGTAACAACATGAAAGTCTCTCTGTAGATCCAGAGTTATGAAGGACTAATTCTAAGATAACGGAAACACAAAGATTCTCAGTTGATTATACACTAATGAAAACATAGTTATTTATTTATTTAAATTTACACATGACAGTCGACTCAATGTGGAACTATTACTTTAAATAAAAATGGATGGTGCTACACAGCTGATAAAGCTGCGATAGCTTCTTCCCTTCTGGACTCTCCGGCTTGCTGTTGCTTCAGATCAGATTTTGGCGTACATTTTTATGTCGTAGTTCACCAAAATTGTGCTGGCTGTGCTAGTTGTTATTATCCTGTTTCCCGGATGCACTGACCCTAAACACCCAAACCTGTTAACAAGCTGCACTACATCCCGGAGCTCTGCAGCTGCACCACACATCTGCAGACTGGGAGCGATAAACCAAAACAACCTGCTCTCTCTTTCACCGTTTTATTTCAACCCTGGTGACCTCACCAATAAACCCCTTTCACACCACACAACACCATCTGTCTGCCTCTCTTAGTCTCTGTCTTTCCCAATAAGATCATTCCTGAAAAAGCTGCTGAATTTAGTGAGACAGTTAGACATCTTATCTCCAAGACGGAAACACACCGAGGAACTCTTCTCTGCTTGAAGAAATTTATTAGCTGAACTTATTATTAGATTGTTCAAGTCTGCTGAACATTTTTATTTTAGGCGGCATCACAATTACCGAGAAAAGTACAAGGGGTAAAATAAATGAGAAATGTGATGAATTGTGTATTTAATGAATTTAATTAAGTTTGCTTGGGTAGAGAAACCTTTGTGCTTTTCACTCGTCCTGTCAGAAAGGAGACGGAGCAGAGCTCAGATGAATATTTTCTCTCCATAATTAGACATTTTCACAGGAGGTAATCTTGTTATTCAATTGGCAATGCAAATATTTGTCAGTGTTCACTTCTGACTGAATGGAAGTTGGAGGGTCTTAACAAAACACACTTTTCTACATACAGTACCCAATCCCCTCTATAATGGGATTTCTTTGTGAGGGAGTCAGCCATCGCCATCTGCTCGCTGACATGTCGCTCTGTAGGTCTCACTCTGCACAGCAAAACTCCCGGCGAGGCCAGCGGGTTGTGTTGTAAACAATATTTACTATTGATTTCCTGTGAGTGGCTGAAGACTCCACCGCTGAATGGGAAGAGATTGAAGCAATTACAGACTCGCAGTTTGTCAACAGATAGAAGAAATGTGCTGTGCTGGGTTTGGGGACTCTCTTTCTCTTCGTCTCTCTCGTTCTGCTCAGTATGAACAGCAGAAGAAGACGTGCTGAATATATATATTTCCTGGTGAGCTTGTGGGATGCTGTAGATCTTTGGGTATATCCAGTCTTTTCGCTGTAGCTGGTTTGTGGGTGTGGGAGCCTGGAGGCTGAAGGTGGGAGGATATGGGATTTGGCAAGTTTTTATTACATGTTTTTCCACATTTTTTTTAAAGATCTTTTCCTGCAGAAGATTAAAAACATTGGTTTTACTTTATGTTTACATCTGCTCACTGGGAAATGACCCAGATCTTGGAGGGAAAAACATGTGTGATGCATGTTTTTATTTAAGAGGTTCTGTATAACTCACAAGAATTTGAAGCAAATTAACTTGATTATAAGGAATTTCCTAAGTGGATGTGAGGGCTGCTCTTAGTGCTGGAAAACCACACTACGTGTTGTTGGTCACATTTGTCGTGCTGGATTAGTAGACGCTGTACTGAGAGAGGAGGAGGCTTCGCTCACTAAACAGGAGAACATTCATATCAGATAGTTTATGAGAAATAGAAAGTAGAGCCGGATGGATGATAGATTCTTAACGCTGATAGAAATACAAGAGTGAACTTCAATCAGAAACACATGTCTTCTTTAGTAAAAAGATAGGGAGGGCATGTGGATGGTTTGTTTGTGTTCATGTTTTTGAATATTCCCACTGTTTCCACTGGCTGTACGTTTCCTCTAATAATACCAGTGTGCTGTTTATGATGTACGGTAATCTTCAGATATGAGCTGTGGTGTCTGCAGTCCAGATGATCGTCCTTCAGTAACCGTGGTGAAGGACAGGTCCATTTGGGCTTAGAGTTGGACCTGTCTGTCTGTCTGTGTGTTTACACAGCGCTCAGGTCTGAGGACGGTGGGGGGGGGCGCGAGGCTCGGTGATGCTGATGGATTAGCAGGAAGGATGAAGACAGACCCGAGGGCCTCGTCTGGCCTCGTCTGGAGCCTTCTGACCACAAAGAAAGTGGACAAAACACAGTTAATACACTCACACCGGCACTCAGTCAATCAATCTCCACCTGCAGGACAGGTCGCACACACACACACACACACACACACACACACACACACACACACTTAGAAGAAGCCGGTCCACACTACAGGGAATCGATGTTCAGTTACAGCCGTGCTATTTCTCACACATGGACCGTGTTTGTCTCTGAGTCACAGATCGATCTCTTTTAGGGTGACAGAACTGTAGACGTGGTCAATCAGCCTAAAGCTCCCCGTGCTGATCAATGTGTTTAAAATGACTGTAACTTAGCTCTGAAGTTGTTGTGATGATGGTGTCTGGATGTAAAGAGTTTTATTTTCTCCTCATTTTCTTGACAAATAGGTTTCAAAGTATGACAATCAAACAAAACTGAGACAAATGTGCTGCTGTAGCTTCGGGCACCGGGTTTTAAGCCTTCATTTGCATTCATTTTGGCAAATTGGCACTGTGAAACTATGCTGAATCAGCTGTTAGCTGTTCTAGTTTGCACTGTACCCATTAAAGCTGCAGTCGGTAACTTTGAGGGAAATATGATAAAAAGTTTTTTATTTATGTCTTCAACTTGTGTTGACAACAGACCTTATTCAGGCATCTAACTATAATAATAATAATACATTTTATTTGTATAGCGCTTTTCTGTAAACTCAAAGACACTTTAGAGAAATATAATGATCATAAAACAAGGACATCATAACGAAAGCTAACTGAAAACCCATTCAAACTCAACTTTATTACATTTGCTCAAAGTTAGCGACTGCAGCTTTAATGTCTATTAAATCTATCACTGGGTTGCTTTGATACTGAAGAAAAGGTGAAGATTGTTCTTTTATTGATCAGGTGGTCAGTTTTTATTGTTTTCTGTGATGGAGTTCAATCTGTGCTGAGATTTATCTACAAATATTATTCATCCCATGGTAGCAACTGGCCAAAAATATGTTGTATATAGAAAACACAAGAGAGTCAGTGACCTCAGATGATGGAGAGATCAACTCCTGGAGAGACGCAGAGGACAGAAAGAGGACTCTTGTGTGGAGAAGGTCTCGGATGTGTGGAGGTGTGTTTCTTATCCCCAGAAGCTCAGCTGAGGAGAGAGTGAGCCCGGAGGAGAAAGGAGAGGCTATTGTTTGTGATGTGGCGTATCAGAATAAAAGTGCAGGCTTTTGTCCTGCCGATCCCTTTCCATTCTTCCGTACAGATGTGACCATTTCCAATTTTAAGGTCTGTTAAGCATGCACTAAGAGAACTGTGGGAACAGTGAAAGGGCAGATTTTGTGTTTTCATGGAGAGATTTAGGCAGAAGGCTGAGAGATGCTGAGCTTTTGAGAAGGTTTTGGTTAGCCGGTGAGCTGTGAGAATACAGTAATATTCCCACAGGTAATGCTCCGCACTGGAGGGAGGAGAAATAACCCGTTACAGGAGGTCCAGTATCCAGTGATACATCGCCTGCCAGCTCCCTCACGGTGGAGTGATTCGAAGCCTCGGGGCTCCTGAGCCGCGCTGCTCATTCGCAGAGTTGAAAGTGGAAGGAGAGCCAACAGCAGCGCTTCATAATCCTGCAGTCAATCACTCCATCTCCTGAAATATGAGACGGACACCGAGCCTGACTGGAATCCTGAATTCCTGAACGCCTGTGTCACTCAGTCAGGAAGCTCATTTCTCTGTGTGATCCCGCTGACGGGCCGCTGACGGCCCGCAGCTCTCCGTGCCGTCTGTTTGTCACTCTGCCAAAGCATTTCTGTATACGCTTCCTTTACTGACCAACGCCGGGGCCAACGCAACCGCCAATTACATAAAGAAAGCCGCGGCGGTGACAGCGGACTCCGGGATGGTTTACTCCAGCACTTTAAACCCTGTGTTTTGGGGTTTGATACTGTGTGCTCGGGGATGCTTTGTGGCTTCGCCTGCTTGGATTTTGTGTCCAGTACATTTAGTTGTTTTCAGCAGACGCTCGGAGGGGAAATTAGCAATTTTCTGTAAAGCCCTCTTAAAAACAATTATGTTCGTCAAGGTTAAAGCCTTGATTAAAACCCACTGGACCTGAAGGTGGACTCTCTCTACCTCCTCATTCCCCTTCAGTCTCTTTGCTTCAGGCCTTCCTCTAACATGCAGTCCTGACAGCTGTCCTCTTCATAGGCGCCGTGTTTCCCGAGGCACAGTGAACGCAACATTAGTCTCCTTCTGATGAATTCCTTCCACCTTCTATGCTCTGCAGATTGTAATTAACACTTTTCAGACTTCAAAAATCGGCTTTTATTTATAGCTCCCCTTTCACACCTGCTTCTTTTCTCATTTAGGGCGATTATTTTTCTGTAGTAGAGCTGGGAGACACCAGAGGCCCCACGATACAATATTATCACCATACGATATTATCACGATACGATATTATCACCATACTTCAGTCACGATGTGATCTTATTGCTATTTTAAACGTGTTGTGATATGCTGAGTATTGTGATGAGAGATATTGTGATTTATTACCTTTTTTCAACTGCAAATTATGCAGTTTGTCAACATTTGTTTTATCCAATAAGATCCAGTTTTCACTCTGTTCATCTCAGAGTTTTCATTCACATATCTGGAGGTCAGAGGTCAAGAGACCCCTTTGAAAATGGCCATGCCAGTTTTTCCTCAACAAAATTTAGCGTAATTTGGCATCAAACTTCTCGACAAACTAACAGGAAAGGTTGGTACCGATGAATTCATCAGGTTTTCTAGTTTCATATGATACCAGTATCTTCACTCTAGCTGTAAGACTGAGCTGCTACAACCTCTGAAAGACAGGATAGCGTCCGGGCCCGCCGGCTGGCTGTCGGATTATTAAACAGTTAAAGGGAGAGTTTGGGTGTGTTGAAGTGAGGTTGTATGTATTTTATTGTATTATCCATAGTCAGTGTATTACCAACAGTAGATGATGTCGGAGCAAAGCAATACAGTGCTGTGGACGGGGATGGCAGAAAAACACATTTTAAACGCCTAAAAGGAAGGCTCACATTAAAAAATCGATATCAGTTTAAGTGTCGACTATATTTAGAATATTTTCACCCCTTTATCTCACCGTCAGACGGAACTTTCCTTCTCCTTTCCGACGGGGAACTGAACTGAAAGTGAAACCTATCTCTGCTCTCTCCAAAGCCAGCAGGCTGAGATGACAAAAACAGTTCGCCTTTGGAAAATATTCTAAATATAGTGTACACTTAAATGGATATCGATTTTTTTTTTTAGGAGCCTAAAATACCTTTTTCTACCGTCCCCGTCCACAGCACTGTATTGCTTTGCTCCGGTGTCGGTACTCCTGTCTGTTTCTCGATGCTGCGGGCGTTCCGGCCGTCATCCACTGTAGGTAATACACCTACTGTGGATAAGTACCTCCTAAAACCCCACTGAGAAACACCTGAACTGTCCCTTTAATATAATAAAAGATTGATACTAAGCAAAATATCGCGATACTATGCTATATTTATTTTTTAAGTCTGGACCCTTTCTGTTATAGAAGGGTCACAGCTCAGTGTTAAGTCACTGTTTACATGATATTGTGACACATTCAGATGTCCTATAGCAGTTCTGCTCAAATTCAAATGGTTCTTTGTGCTTTGTCTCTCCTCAAAAGGAGGCCTAGATCCACCTGTGGGTTACTGAAGTGAGAAATCAGCATTGTATTGTGATATAATACCCTCAACAAGAACAATGATCTCTATCTGCAGTTGTGATCTGAACCTCGGGGGGATGTGTGTGTATGTGTGTGTATGTGTGTGTATGTGTGTGTTGCAGTGCTTTGACTTGGAAAGATGTGACTAATTGTTGGCAAAACAAAATCTGTGGTGTAATGGAGCGTTCACGACAGGCAGGACGCTCACTCGACTTCTCTGTCTGGAGGGAAATTCATTGTATTTTCTCTGAGAAGAATGGTTTTGTTCATGTGCACACTCCTGCTGTATTTAATATTCTGTCTTAACTTGTCTCACGCACCGATTATCTGAGATTTAAATGCATCTCACATCTAATCTATTTCAATTTTCTCTTTCATCTGGCTGTTCATCTAAACTTTACGAGTCCTGTTTGAACCTCGGCGCTGCCTCTCTGTCTACCTGTGATTAACTTTCTCCTGCAGTCAGCTTTTACACTTTATGTGTTTGCCTATAATGACAGGCTGCGTTTTTAAAAGAGGATGTGTAAAAAGCAAGCTCCGGCAGGTCAGAGAAGCACACTTCGCTCTGCACACCGTTATAATTTCAGACGGTTGCATGTCTGGAATCTGTGTAGAGTAATGTTTAATGTGTCTCTCCACTCGAGGCCACAGTTGCATCAAACACGCTGTGCATTTAAATAATTCAATTAATATGAAAATGAAGCATGTCGGGTTGAAGTTAATTTGCTGTATGTAATCTATAATCCATTAACACACAGCGATAGAGAAGCTCGTTTAAAAACTCTCATCTTGTCCGTCAGCAGCCGTCTCCTATTAAACCCAGATTATTAATATATCAGTCATATTGAATATCTATCCGCCTCATCCTGTTAGCATCAGCTGGGCCTGATAACTCTCTTTTTAACAGGAGTCTCAGTGTTTGGTGCTCTGAGATAACTCTGAACATAATTTGGCTATTGAAGGGCCACTAATTGAAAACTTGTTGTGGGTCAGTGTCAAACACTACTTCACACACCAACCTGCTCCGACCCAGTCGCCAGAAAAAATGTTGGCATTGTAAGTTTCTGTAAACCGCGTGATACGTTGAATGTCGACGTTTCTGAACCAAAAATACGTTTCATATCAGCCTCGTGTCACACTTGCAGAAACGTGCGTTGCCATGTTAACGTTGTGAAATGATTGGTTAGGTTTAGGCAACAAAACTACTTGGTTAAAGGTTCTCTGTACGGTATCCAGAGCATTAATATAGCATCAAACAACTATTGTCTATGTAAAGATGCAGAGGAGTAATGTCTACCTGAGCAGAGAATGAAGTCACTCTCCCTCTGTGTGTGTTGTAATCTGAGCTTCTCCGTGCTTTGTTGACATCGCTGCGCATGCTTTTAGTGCATGTTCGTGCATGTGAGCGTGCCTCACTGGCTCGAAGGGTCGGTTCAATGAACGATGTTTCTGAAATGTTGCTGTAAAACCTTGACTAGATATTTTACCATAAGAAAAGGGGTGAGTGAGGAAAAAATTTATTTTGTAATTTTTGGTGAATTTGCCTTTTTAAAGGAAAACAGCTTCAAGATTTTGTTATGCTCAAGTTTTGCTGAGAGCATCAATGTTTGCTGGCATTAACAAGTTATTTATAAGTGTTTGTGTGTGTGTGTGTGTGTGAGTGTGTGTGTGTGTGTGTGTGTGTGAGTGATGGAGTGCTTCACCTCAATTCAATTCCATTAATTGTCATTCTGCCAGGCAGAAAGAAAGTGTGTTTCCCAGGATCAGTGCAATATAAATAATAAATAGCTGACACACGGTACTAAATAGTCCTGAACAATCAAAATAAAATAGTACACTAATCACAACGGATGAAATGAACATTAGACACAAACACACTCTCACACTCAAAATAATGGTTAAAACAATAATTAAAAAAAAAAAGAATGCAAAGATCCAAGTTAAAATTGTTCATCACAGGTGTAAAAAAGCATCCGGGTCGAGGTGACTAACTGTTTAGCATCCTCACAGCTTTGGGGGATGAAGCTGTTAAGCAGTCTAGTTGTTCTTGCTCTGATACTCTGGAGGACAGAAAGTTTATACAAGAGGTGTGAGGAGTCCTTGACAATGTTCTGTGCTTTGTTGAGGCAGCGGCTCTGAAAGAGATCTTGTATAGGAGGGGGGGGGGAGACTCAGATGATCTTCTCAGCTCCCCTCACCATCTATACCTCCTAACGAACGTCCCCAATCAATCATCGCTAATGAACAGAACAAGACACGCTGAATGGAGGAAAAATTGCGATGTACTCTCTGGTGATCTGGAGCCGTTCTGTTAATCACATTGTCTGTTCTTTATGTAAGAATGTGGAAGAGTTCTGCTCTAACTAGAGGGCCTTTCATCAGACAGATTACATAAGGTGTGATTTAGTTTCTTCTGTTGCTTTGAAGCTAAAATGAGCACAGATCCAGAAGAAAAACGGGGGGCGTCAGCAACAGTTACATGAAGTTAATCCGTGTTGACCCTGGTGAGTTGGTCTGCAGAGAGAGAGAAGGTCCTCCAGAGAGAGAGAAGGTCCTCCAGAGGAGAGAGAGAAGGTCCTCCAGAGGAGAGAGAGAAGGTCCTCCAGCGAGAGAGAAGGTCCTCCAGAGAGAGAGAAGGTCCTCCAGAGAGAGAGAAGGTCCTCCAGAGAGAGAGAAGGTCCTCCAGAGAGAGAGAAGGTCCTCCAGCGAGCTCGGCAGGATCTGCTGCTACACTGATAAAGCAGCTTTCACTGGCCACTAAATTAAGCACTCTGACACCCACAGATAGAAAGGGGAAGAAACCGTAGAGGGATGGGACTTTTCTTTTTTTTTTTTTTATCCCCGCTCACATTATGCACCACACACACACTAGCATGCACAAATGCAATGAAAGGTTCCAGCTCCTCTACTCTCCAGTCATGTGTGTCGGTCTCCTGTCAGCAGCACTGAGTCAGGTGGGAACTGAGGGGCGAAAACAAGCAGAGACTGACTGAAAGAAGGGGTGCAGACAGCACCTTTATTCTGCCGTTTTATGACCTCCTAAACCAACGTCCTTGAAGGGTTTTAGGTGGAATCACAGTCCCTCTGGTGTTTGTGAATCAGAGGTGTTGACAGGAGAGTCCAGCCAACAAGGCTGCCTCCACAGAGTCAGGGTGAAGGTATGCGGGGGCTTTCAGACGCTCTGAAAGAAAAGCAGAGGGGAAAGATTTCCTTTCACACAAAAGCCGAGGAACAGCCTCGCACCGAGGGGCGGCCTCGTCCTGCTGGGAGGTTATTTTAGGCGTCCCTCAGGGGTCTGACCTCAGCGCCCTCCAGAATACTTGACAAAAGACCCAGAGTTCCCCCCTGGATAATAAGAGAATCTGCTGCCACTGAATCACCATCATGAGAGGGGGTGTTCACAAGAGAAATGCAGGTGCATGTGAGGGTGACTCATCATGGGCGTTCACATACATGCTGGGAAAAGAGCAGCCATTTATCCAAGGTCCCTATGTTGTGGTCATGGTGCATTTTAAAGCATCCGCTGTTTGCCAGCTTTCCATCGCATACCGAGGAACTGACAGGGAGCCTTTTAAAGGACAGAAATAGATGTGTAGGTGCCTCTTGGATTGGAGTATATAACTGCTGTTGACAGGAAGTTTGCTGGGCTACTTTGTCCACATGGGTGTGACTAATGACCATTAGGGATGGAGTATGTGTCAGGAAGTGTTAGAGGTATGGTGAGAAGGAGACAGTGAGTGAATGGTTGGCCAGAAGAGCTGCTGCAGACACCAAACAACCAGACGGAGATGATGCACATAGAAAGAGAACCCGATTCTGCAAAGACCGCCTTGTGTTTGGGGAACATAAAGAGTTTCTGACCACTAACGGTTGTTATTTACGTGTGTATAGAGCGAGTAAAACAGCTGTGTAGACAGCTGGATTGTTTAACATAGATGCCTTACAGTATCTGTTCTGTCAGACGTGTGAGAGACGGACGACTGGAAAACAGTTGTAGTGTAGTGCAAGTCATGAATGAATACTCCACATTTAATTTAATAAAAGGCAGTGGCACTCGTAACAGTTTTAAAGGAACAGTGTGTAACATTTCGGGGGATCTTTTAGCAAAAATATAATATAATATTCATAGGTACGCCTCAAATCGGATACTTCCCTTAGTACACTTCCATGTAGTACACTGTACACTAACGTGTGTAGTGTGTGATTTTCATCAGGGTTGTGTTGTTTCAAATCTCACACAGCTAGAAGCTCAGTAGATCAGCTGGTGATAGTCAGCCACGGACGTCACGCCGAATCAACAGTAATCCAATTCAGACTGATTAATAAACCCAATAATGGCTTCTATCCGACTACAGTATAGTATAGAGGTACTTAGTGGAAAAAAAACATGTATGACTTAAATTTGTATCGTTAGGTGTTCGCCGTTTAAATCGCAACCGCTGCAGCTTCCTCGCCCGCCATTTTCACGAGTTGAAAACAGGTTGGTGGCCCCTTCCTCTTCTACTACGGAGCAAAGATGGTCCAGCGTTCCACACTCAACGTTTTGACTGTTTTGAGTACAACATCCGGGTACTTAGGGTGCACTGCATTTTACTATACTTCACACTGTGAACGTGGAAGTACGGAAGTATGTGAACTGGGACACAGCATATGTTTTCTTTAGTGTTTAATCACCTGAAACTAAGAATTGTGTTTTCGTTAGTTTAGAATGAGCCCAAAATATCTTCATAAGGAGCGGTTCCCCTTCACAGAGTCCGCCATGTTGCTCCTCCATGTTTCTACAGTAGCCCAGAACGGACAAACCAACATCTGGCTCTAGAGAGGGCCGTTCACATTTTTACGTTACCTGAAGGCCACCGTAGTTTTCTGAAACCTCGGTACCGCCAGCTGCCGTCTGACTTCCGTTGCTCATAAATCCTACACACTGGTCCTTTAAGTCTTGATTTTAAAAGACCTGAAAATATGAGCTCACATAAAGTTTTCTGGGAATTTGTTTAAAAAACGTGGTGCATAAAAAAATATACGCTGCTCCTCTATGTTTAGTTTTGACGACTTTTTAGAGAGACCTGTAAAGGCACCGTTACAGCAGTCGAACCTACTGAAGAGAAAAGCATGAATTAAGTCTTGCTGAGACTTTGGAGTCCTTTAGTTTCTATAATGTATATAGTAATAGTTATGTAATCTGTCCTTGAAGTGGATGTTAAAATGTAGGTCTGAGTCCATAATTACAGATTCCCGGCTTGGTTTGTGGTTTTTAACATTACTGATTTAAGGTGAGCTCTAACTTTTAATTGTTCTTCATTTGGCTCTAAAAAACAATTAGCTGCAAATTGCAATCAGCCCTCTTTCATCCCTTCTGCTCAGTTAAATGCTTCCAACGTACATCAGCACCCATCTCTACGAGCACATCGGTCTCTTTGCTTCCTGCTTTGCCGATGCTCATTATAAAGTGAATCTGTCGGCTTCCACTTTTGGGTGAATTAGCATCTGAAGCCCCTCCACTTGCTCTCTCCTCGTCTCATGAGAGCCACTGGTCGGGGGCCCAGAAAGAGGAGGAAGAAATGTGAGCGCTAGAGAGAGAAAAGAGAAAGACGGGAAAGGAGTGGAAAAGGCTCTGCTAGTTAAACCCGGTGACCTCTTCCTCATAAAACAGAAGCATCATGCAGTTATAGTCGAGGAATCAGCAGGATTTTCTCTTCTAAAGCCAGAACAATTTGCATCGCTGCAAAAGCGTGCAAGCACTTTGTAAACTTTGTGTTCGGATGAGTGCTATAAAAATTAAGTTTATTACTAATTGTCTTTAACCGCTTAATCCTATTAGAGTCATGGGGAGCAGAGGCTTATCCGAGCATGCCGAGCCTTAGCCCGAAGGCAGGAAACAAGTCTGCGGTCCATCACAGCACTGACAGATAAACAGACCATCTCTGCTGCTCGCATTCATACCTACACGCCATGCAGCATCTCTTATCCACGTGAGAGGAGGGAAACTCGTGTAAGCAAGCGGAGAGCATGCATTCTTGGTCAGGTTTAAAGTTAATCACATTTTTATTGCACTGGTGGGCAGAAGTCAGTAGCCTTTGGCATCGGAGCTGAGATATAGAACATGTTACTTCTTGGATAAATGTAGCAGCGGTGGAAGAAGTACTCAGAACTTTTACTTAAGAAAAAGTTAACACTACCGTCCTGTAAAAATACTGTTAGGGCTGCAACTAACCAGTATTTTCATTGTTGATTAATCTGTTGAATATTTTCTTGATTAATCAATTAGTTGTCAGAAAATGGTGAAAAATGTTGATCAGTGTTTCCCAAAGCCCAAGATGACGTCCTCTAATGTCTCGTTTTGTCCACAACTCAAAGATATTCAGTTTACTGTCATAGAGGAGGAAAGAAACCAGAAAATATTCACATTTAAGAAGCTGGAATCAGAGAATTTAGACCTTTTTTTTCCTTAAAAAATTACTCAAACCAATTAATTGATTATCAGAATAGTTGGCGATTAATTTAATAGTTGAGAACTAATCGATTAAATGTTGCAGCTCTTTAGTTTAATCTATAACACAGTATTATCTTTATAAATTGATCATATGTTTTCTTTGTAACTCAGATAAATGTAGCAGAGTAAAAAGTACCAAAACGGTACAATATTTCCCTATAAAGTACTGTAGCATACAATTGAAATACTCAGGTAAAGTACCTCAAAATTAATTACTTAAATACAGTACTTGAGTAAATGTACTTTTATGTAATGTTACTTTTCACCACTGAAATGCAGTCTGCAGAACCCACACAGATAAAAGTGATGCTCTAAATCTGCTGAGACATTATAAACAGCTCTTAAGTAGGTTTAGACTGAACTTACTGTCAAACCTGTAATTCGGTTCATTTATTCATTTAAAAAAAACATTTTAGTTTTAGGTTTGTCTCTTTCATGTTCGTACCGGCTTGTTACAAACGAACCACGAGGTGTAAAAGACGGACTGAAACATGATCAATTGATTGGACAGTTTTAATGAATGTCCTCCTGCGTTGTCATCGTACATGGATCAAATCAAATTCTGGTGACAGACTTAACTGCTCATGTGCTTATTTTTCTTCTCTGATGTCACAAAGAAATAACTGATTATGAGCGTTATTAGTTGAGATTGCAACTAGACCTCAAGTGTCAAGAATAATGAGGTAGAAACAGGACTAATGTGAGGCGTCGGGTAGCGTAATACTTTGGAAGGTATTGGTTGCAGCCCTAATTTGTACATTAGATGTAGCACAACATGGAAGTGTGTTAATGTGAAAGTGCAATATAAACATGTTATCTCTAAAATCAATGAATAATTGATAAATAATCGTGATCACAATAATCATTGATTATCATTTTGGCCATAATGATGCAGCACTGCCAGGACACAAGCACAACACACCGTGTTTTCTGATAGACTGAATGATCATTGTTATTGAATTATCTGTCATTTTCTTGCATTATATATATATATATATATATATAATGCATATATATATACAGTATGTTGCTTGTAAGATGGCTTCTTTTACGGATCAGGATCAGAAGATGAATTAGTAGTTTAGCTTATGAATTTGTGCTTTCACTCTACAAAGACCGAGACCTTTTCAGAGGGTCTTGGTCCGGTTGTTTGAGTTTGATTAACAGCTTTGACAGCAGTCTAAACAGCAGACTCAATCAAACGAGCAAACACGATGAGTTTGTTTAAACCAAACAGGTCAGGTGTTAAAGCAGAGTGAACTGAAGGCAGGTTATTTTTTATTTTTCACCTCTAGAGGGAAGAAGGACAGAACTTGTGATATTCTTGTTTGCATCCTTTTTCTTCCTCATTCGGACTCATTTCAATACAGAAACTTTCTTTCTTATAGCGACGCAGCAGATGTCCCCGTCTGTCTCGGGCTCGGTTAATCGAGTCAGCGTTTACATTAACACGGGACCATTTTTCAGCCGTCCCCAGCGTCTGGTTGCAGACTCGGGGATAGGGATGATTGTGTACGACTGTGGCTCGCTGGTCTGTGTGATGGCTGCTGAGTCATTGCTAATGTGCATCTGTTTCAGGCAGAGACATTTCTCTCCAGAGCAATGAGGAAAAGTCTGCAGAGACAGTGAGTTATGAGGGAGCGTTACAAGATTAATGGCTTGAATAGTCCCCGCCTCTGTGATTTGACTATTGCCTTAGTGAGGGTACAAATATTAGTGTTGCATGTAATTATTTTTCTTGTACAGCCCACCAATTTACACACATTTTCCTTTTGGACTGAGGCAGGGTTCAATAAAGTTAATGGAAAATGACTGAGCATTCTTTATTAAAGTATACTCGTGGTGACCTACTGTATGCACATGCAGTTCGGCTTCACTGATGTTTTCTCTTGTTACTCACACTTTGTTTTCCTGCCTCCCCAGGGGTTTCCTACTCATACGTGCAGGGGCAGGCAGGTGAAGAGGAAGCAGCAGTGGACGTGAAGCTGTACAGTCACCGGTGGAGGAGATGGCTTCCCCCGAAACCTCGTAACATGGACAGTAACAGGGCCAGTCAGGAGCAGGACCAGGACCCGGAGCAGGACGAGCCCGAGGGCTTCCCGGGCCTTCTGTCTGCAGAGGAGACGGACAACAGCTCGCAGATAGAGGTACAGTAGCTGCTGATTCACCCCGAGGTCACAACGGAGAGAAATGTAACTGTATCACTGTTTCATAATGTCTTCTGTGGCTCTGGAAGAAAGTCTGCGTTACACACTGGAGGTTTGGAGTTCAATGGAAGACTATCCAGTTGCATTATGGGAAGTGTATGCAAGGGTTTTGGAGTTTGACCCAGGCGGCAACCTCCGGATCAGAAAAGTGAAGCCGATGCTGAAGACTCTTAAACCTTCATCCTGTCTACCAGCCAGCAGGGGGCGACTCCTCTGGTTGTATAGAAGTCTCTGAGAAAATGAGCCTACTTCTCTCTTGATTTATTACCTCAGTAAACATTGTAAACATGAGTTTATGGTCTCAATCACTAGTTTCAAGTCTTCTTCAATACAGCATGATGTTCATTTAGTAAATTATGGTCCCATTTAGAGTCAGATAAACCATAAAGCAGGGGATGGTCACCTAAAAATATCTTATTCAGTGTTCAGTTGTACTTAACTCCAGCCTCTGGTGTCACTTCTGGTTCCAAAAAACTTATATGGCGACGGCCAAAATGCCGAACTCGAGGCTTCAAAACAGCAGTCCATAAACCAATGGGTGACGTCACGGTGACTACGTCCACTTCTTATATACGGTCTACGGTTTGACCCGTACAAGTGACTTAAAGTCTGGATTTCTCTGCTTCTGCTGCATTGATTTTGACTGTTTATTTCATATAACCGTTCTCTTGTACATCCCCCACATTTATGCAAGTGTAATGGTGCAATAAATCACTGCAGCACCTGTTTAATAGTGTAATTTGGCAGCATTAAAAGCCCTACACACCCATAGTCCTCCCACACAGGTGTTATCACTTATTACGCCTCATTTGAGAGCGGCGTGGGAACGTGCAGCCTGATTGACATCACTCTGGTCTTCCTGTTAGTGTTGTTGCACCTGTTAGGGCACGTTCGTGTCATTACAAGTTTCAGATTCTTAAATAGTGTAATTATGATGGGAAAATCTGCTCTGATGTATCCGACTTGGCTCTTCATAAGAGCCTGAAAGTCAAGCAAACATGGATACCTCACAAACAGCCATCGTATGAGTCAATATGATTAAACCCAAACGTCATGGAAACATGCATACAATATGCAATGCACATATAATACCGTTATATTGTCAATGCACAGTATTTTTAACCCTCACTCGACCAATTCTGTAATCACACAACCGTCCTGAGAGGTCCAATGACTGGGATTCTTTTCTCATCTTGGCTTTGTCTTGTTCTCAAGTTCAGTTGTTTTAATAGATCATTGACTACGTTTACATGCACACTAATATTCTGAATATGACAATAATCTGAATTTGATACGGGTCATGTAAACAGCATATTCTGTTTGGATATTCTGAATTAAGCCTTATTCCGAAGGGAGTATTTTTTGATAAAGACATGTGGAATATACCGATATTATTCAGGTTTTAGGAGCATTCTTTGGACGTGTACACAGCGTGGTTATTACCACGGTTTACAACACACGGCCTCTTGCCTGTTTACTGCAGTCTGTTCACGTGCATAGCCGTAAAAAGAACACAGTTCCTTGCAGAACGGTGACAACAAGGGTGCACAAAGGAGCAACATGACTGCAGCTGGGAAAGGAGGGAAATTTAGTTCAGTTTAGTTTGTGGATCCTCATTAGCTGACACCATGATGTCAGCTAGTCTTCCTGTGATCCGACACAGAAATCACAAAAAATGATATACATTCAAACATCACATTACACACCAAAATACCTCTCCTCATATTACCTTACATAAAAATAATGCGAGTCAATTCCATGCAGTGAGGTATATATATTTCTTTATTCAAGTTATTTAAAGGGCGGAGCTGTAGGACGTACGTCAGGGGTTTAATCAGAGTATGCACAGCTGCATGTAAACGGGAATATTAGTGGAATGTTTATTTTTATTAGCCATGTAAACAGCTTAGTAGGAATATTGTCTTTTTCAGAATAAGGGAAAAAAAGGGAATATTTTGTGCATGTAAACTTAGTTATAGTCTCTCATTTGGAGATTTTTCAAGTTATGATAAACAAAGTCATGCAACAGGAATTGTAGTAATAAAGAGACGTGAATACAATAGCTTTATGTTATATGATATATCAATAATATAATGTTATTTTATGCAATGCTATATTTTGATCTGCAATTTCCTGGAACTGAGGCAAATGATTGGGGTCGATAATCATAATCACCTGAGTTAATGGAATCAAAGTTTGCCATCATCATCATCATCATCATCATCATCATCGTCGTCTTCCCACTGAATAGATTCAGACTTTATTGTGACTCCGTTCCGATCGGAGCAGCTCCACACAGTAAACCTTCCTGTCTAGTAAAATAGCAAACTAATATAAAGAGAATGAATCGATAAAGTCCTCCGTTGAGCCGGACCTAAAAATACTTTGGTTGCCTCCCCGGAGCAATTATAAATCTCCCTGGAAGAGTGGCTGTTTAGTAATGAAAAAGAAGACCAGGAGGGGTCTTTGAGAATTAACGTTTTATATCAAATTAAGCTCAGCCTCAGATGCTCATCTACCTTCTTCACGGAGCCGGATCCTCTTAAACTTGACCTTGGAGAGACCAGAACAGGAAATGAACCCGGCCTCCCACAGTTCCACTGGGTTACTGGAGCTGCTGGAGATTAATAGCCGGGTTGAGCCTGTGTTTGTGTCTATGTAAATGAAAGGCATCGCCCGTGTCCCCTTGTTATGGCGCCTCGGCCTGCGTTCAGTCATAATGATGGCGGCCGCTTGGGTTTAGACAGCTCGTTAAGTTTTCCCGTTGCTTCTAATCATCTCAGGTTCACAGCATCGCGTCTCTCGGCGAGGAGGGAGGGAGCTTTGATCATCAGCTGTAAACATTCACACACACACAACACATTTATGTAGGGCAGAACGCAGACAAACATCACATCATTCCTCCTGCCGTTACTCACACACATTCCCTCACCTGTTGACATGAGAAACACCTTCATATTCAGAGGGCAGAAACAGACTGAAATCCTCCAGCCAGCAGAGAGCTGGATGGATTTAAAGATGTCTTCTCTGATCTGAAGCAGATTTAACTGAGGGAGACAGAGGAGGGACTGTGTGTCCACCGAAAGGAAGAATCTACTCTTAGATACTTTCAAAAAGCCGTCAAAAAGCCAGTAAATCATCAGATTTTCAGAGATTCAACAAAAACTCATGTTTTTTATTTCAATTATTTATGTTTAAGATCATTTTGTTTAATTACAGCTGCACCAAAAATGTCTTGTTAGACATTTTGGGAAATACACACATGTGTTCAATACACGAATCCGGGGAAATACCGGAAGTAGACAAGTCTCCATTACTGCGGTGTTGTCTCCCTACAATACAGTATGTGCAGGTTTGAATGCAGTCCGTCCTAAGAAGTGTACAATTTTCTACTTTTACCTTCACTTTCTATGTAACGTTACTTTTGACAACGTTGTCAAGGAGTTCAGGAAGAACGTGAGCAGTTCTCAGCAGCCTAACGTTAGCCTTAAAGATGGTGAAACAAGTAGCTTAGCATAACGACTGGAAACAGGAGGAAATGGCTAGCCTGGAGTCTCGTCGTCTCTACAAAAACTCCAGGAACTGTCCAAGAAATAGTCCAGCTTTTAACCCCAACGTGTTGTTTTTAAACAAACGAGCTATAACGTGTTAATAAGTGAGCTTAAGGACATGCTGGTAGGTGGATATTTTACCTTTGGACAGAGCCAGGCTAACTGTTTCCCCCTGTTTGCAGTCTTTGTGCTAAGCTAAGCTAACTGACTGCTGGCTCCTGCTTCATATTTACCGTACAGACATTGAGTTTGGTATCGATCTTCTCATCCGACACTCAGCAGGAAAGTGCATATTCCTTTAAAGCCAGTTATCTGTTAGAATAAGGAAAACATGTTGTTTTCATTTCCATAAATCCGGTTTCCAGCTTTATAGAGCAGAAGAGATCTCTCCATCTCCTTCATTGTGTTTGCTCTGAGGTCAGTCTGTGTTTGGGTTAACTGGTGCCATAACAGGAGTTTCATCTCACCTCCACATGCAGACTGTCTGACGCCCTGAATGACTGTGACTCACTGTGTTAGCTATCAGATTAAACAGCTTCTCAGCTTCAGGTCACTGGGAGGTAGAATAAGGCGAAGCTGGAACAAACCGTGGGAACAAGTCGGAGTCACTGAGTTCAAGCCAAACCTTTTGTTCAGTAAAGGTGTGTTTTGTTGTTGCTGTATCTTCCAAAGTGTCAGTTCAGAGCACTTTGTTCAACCTGTTTTCAGCTCCCAAACATTTCATAACCCCAGCTGTTAGGTTATCATGTTCACACACGCATTAAGGGACCTTAGTACACGGCTGTGTTGAATACTCGATTCTGATTGGTCAATCACGGCGTTCTGCGGTCTGTTATTTCTGTATAGCAGACCGTTGCTATGTAGAACAGACCGTTGCTATGGGCGCAGCTCTGATGTCGGACTCTTGTGGACCGTTTTTGCGTCAAAATATTGATTTCTTCAGTAAGTAGCCGTGTAATAAGCGGGATAATGTACAGCTAGCGGGTCATTGTAGTGAAAGAATCCCCTTCAGGGCGATGCTGCATCGCCCTGAAGGGGATTCTTTCACTACAATGACCCGCTAGCTGTACATTATCCCTTACTTATATGCAACTGAGGATGTATTTCAAATGTTTTAATATCAAACGCACATTACTCTTGATGAGCTAGTTCAACACATTCTCTCGTACCGCTGCTTTGTCTGCTGACCTACGCTTCAAACTGTGATGCTCTAGCATCAGTTTTGGACGTGTAAGTCTCCGCCCGTTAAACTTCCAATGAAATCAATAATAATCATTGCTGCTGATTACTAATTACTGCTTCAAAAAACGCCGTCTCCTCATTCATTTCAATGAGAAGCGGATGTGCAGCCCGCTCAGTCTCAGAAGTCACCTGTAAAGAAACCCAGTCTGCATACCCAGCGAGCCCGTGGGTCGTGACCTCTTTGAGGAACTACTTTAGAGGTAACAGCTGTCAGGTGGCTCCGTTTTAAGCCTTATCTTTACGAGGAGCATAAACAAACCACACAAATACACATACGGCAGCCACTCGGGTGATAAACTGTACAGACTGCTCCTTTTTTTATATCCTGTATCACATTGCAACACCACAAGAGAGACACATAACTCCTCGTGCTCCCTCTGAAATAAAGTGCACGTTTGGTGGTCTGATTTTCTGTCCTGGTTGTTCATATCTACAGTAAAGTACATCCTGTCCTGAGAGTTTAACCAATGTCAGACGAGCCCGCCTGCCAGTAACAGTATTGGTGTTTGGGGGGTGATGTTTGTATAGCTTGCTTTGATGTGTAGTAATAAGGGTGTGGTTTATGGTGGTTATGGGATGCCTTTGGGGTTTACATGCTTCACTACATTCACTGTTTATTTGTGTATTTCTTAAGGGAGAGAATTCACGCAGCGAGCAGCTCGGCTTGCTAATTTTCATTTCTTCACTTGATTCCCAGTGCTGCTGTTTCCCTCACCACGCTCCACTCTCCAAACCTGCAGTGAATGCAAATCATGTTGCTTTTTCTTTGTTTGTTTTGTGTCTCAGTTTGTCAAGTTTGTTAAAAGGTTCCCAGAGGAAAGAGATGTTTACTCGTCTTTATGTTGTTCAGAGTTTAAACTCTGTAATGCTGTATCATCTCAGACAGCTGCTACAGCTCGGAGCTGCTCGACAGATGAACCTGGAGTTGTTTAAACTTCACTATGTGTCCAGACTTTAACTGTCTGACTGAGCATCATCTTCTGGTGTTAGAGTTGTCCACGTTTAAGTCTGTTTGCAGTCGTTTCTTCAGGTAGAGAGTTTGTGAATACATTGTGTACCTCTACGTCCTTGAGCATCACTTTGAAATGCAACCACATTATGTTTGAACCCATCAGACAGCTTGCAAAGGCAATTCATGCAACCGAACGCTGAATAAGATATTTTTAGGTGACTTAAATGTTCCAATTAACTTTAATGAAGTGAAAACACACTGTGAAAGGGTTAAAGTTGTAAGAGGAAAACACGGACAACTCCCAGACCGGACAACGCCGTGGTAACAACCTGTCAATCACCAGGTAGCCCCGCCCTAAAGCATCCCCTGCTTTATGGTCTATCTGACTCTAAATGGGACCATAATTTACTAAATGAACATCATGCTGTATTGAAGAAGACTTGAAACTATTGATTGAGATCATAAACTCATGTTTACAATGTTTACTGAGGTAATAAATCAAGAGAGAAGTAGGCTCATTTTCTTTCAGACTTCTATAGAACCAGAGGAGTCGCCCCCTGCTGGCTGGTAGACAGGATGAAGGTTTAAGGTACTTTCTTATTGGCTTCACTATGTTGGCCACTGTTTTTAGACTTGTGAAGACCTCTACATCATACTGAAGTAGTCATATCACTATTAAAAGGTCGTGTCTAGAAGGTAACCCCCAAGTTGCAAAAACGTGCAAAAATTCCTTAGTTTTGGAACTTGGTGTTTACCTTCTAGACACAACCTTATTAAAAGGAATCAGAAATTGGCTGGAGCTGCACAGACCAGTATGTAGTTTCACATAGTTGAGTTTCAACACACACACACACACATACACACATACACACACACATACACGCACACCGCCAGCACCATGAAGCTGCTACAACTGGCAGGAGACGGAGCGGAACGATGAATAATGGATCACAGGCATTATCAGCTGATGAAGAGCTGCACACATGAGCGATGGCATCCTTTTAATGTTTGTTCAAACAGGCCGCTGCACTCTGATGTAACTGTGTACTCTGCTCTGTGTGTGTGTGTATGTGTGTGTGTGTGTATGTGTGTGTGTGTGTGTGTGTGTGTGTGTGTGCGTGTGCAGGATGGTACTACTGTATCTTAGGAAAAAGAAGGCTAGTTGACAAACAGCTCAA
The DNA here is from genome assembly GCA_916701645.2 of Sebastolobus alascanus. NCBI lineage: Eukaryota > Metazoa > Chordata > Actinopteri > Perciformes > Sebastidae > Sebastolobus > Sebastolobus alascanus. The sequence continues at coordinate 394,407 of CAKAOJ020000171.1, forward strand.
TCCCGACATATTGGAACATTTATTCAAAGCTCAATCGGCTCGTGCATACGTGACATTTTATTCTCTCAGGAGCAAAGACACGGTTACAGTTTAGAGGATTACAGTTCTTCAGTGTACTCTTCCTTTATTTTTCTGACAGAAGGTGAATCACAGCCCCGGCTACGTCTCTAGTACCAGTTTTAAGAAACATCTCAAACATCTCTAAGTAAAACACCCAGAATAATCTCATAAAGGCGTCAGGGTCTCCCCCCCCCCCCCCGTGTTTTATGGAGCCATTCACAAGTGAAAAGCAGATATTCCGGTCTCAGTTTAATGCAGTATTGATGTGGTGGGCAGCTTTAGGAAATGTCTCAGACAGAGATGGGAAAGACTCTTTGTGAATGAATCTTTCTTAACAGTTTGTTTTTGTGCTCTAGAGACAGAAAATGGTCCATTACAGGTGGCAATTTCAGTTTCCTCCATCTCTATCTAGTTTCAGTTTACCCTGAAGCCGAGGTTACAGTCTTCCTCTGCTCTCACTCCTTCATCGGTTATGTGTGTGTGTGTGTGTGTGTGTGTGTGTATCCCCCACATACCCTTACAATACAGTATGTCTCCAAAAATACATGCAAGATGTATACAAAAGGGCTTGCTCATGTTTTTATTATTAAATAGATTTCAAATGGGTTTGCATTAACAATGCATTAGACATTTGTGTACAATACAGTTATTTTAAGGAGGGCTGATGTTCCTTTTTTTGCAAACGTGTTGTAAATGATTTCAAATGAACCCCAAAAATGGTATTGTTTTTCTGTTTCAAATATATTTAAAGGGGACAGATCATGAAAACTCTCTTTCTCAGTGCTTGTGTTCATCCATTTGGGTATCTGGAGTTCCTACCAACCCTCAGACAGTGAAATAAGACGACCCAGTCAGTTTATTATGGGCTCTCTAGATCAGAAAACATGTGAGTCAACAAGCCAATCAGATGTGTCTCCCCTTCCTATGTCACAGCAGGCTCATTAGAATACACCGCCCACAGCAGGAGAACTACCTTTGTAAAGGTGACCCATATTGTTCTCTAAGCCAATCAGAGCAGACTGGGCTTTTTAGGGAGGGGGGGGGGGGGGGTCTTAAAGAGACAGGAGCTATAACGGAGCGTTTCAGACAGACGGTGAATACAGGTCACTAGATCACTAGATCACTAGATCACTAGTTCATTAGATCACTAGTTCACTAGTTCACTAGTTCATTAGATCACTAGATCACTAGATCATTAGGGTGCCCCATTGAGAAATGTTTTACCTAAAGCCACCACCTGTCCCGACAACATGCACATTCATCCCGACCAAAAGAAGCTGTAAAAATGCAGATGTTTGGCTCAGTACTGTGCAAAAACAGGAATATATATCACTGACATTTCATAGCTTCTAATAAATGTGTTAAGAATATTCTGCTCTGTCATCCTGTGGATGATTTGTGCACAGAACATTTTACATTTTTAAAATGTCAGCAGTAATTTTACGACTCTTTTCGACTACGATTTTTTTTTTTTCCTGTGAGTAAAAAGTTTAGAGCGTTTAACAGCCACTATGGAGATATTTTAAAATGCATCACCAGCTGTTTTTATTTTGTGGTGTTTGACAAAGTGAGTCAGCGTATTAAAGACTCTCACCGCTGCCATCCAGATTCTACAAGACTTATTCTTGTTCAAATGTGTCTGAGGTCACGTATGACTACAACGGACAGCTTCAACATAAAGTTGTGATTATTCAACTTATAGATGAACACTGAATAAGACATTTTCAAGTGACCAAAATGTTAATATTAACTCTGATGAAGTGAAAACACACTGTGAAAGGGTTAAAGTTCGAAGATGAAAATACGGACAACTCCCAGACCGGACAACGCCGTGGTAGCGACCTGTCAATCAGCAGGTAGCCCCGCCCTAAAGCATCCCCTGCTTTATGGTCTATCTGACTCTAAATGGGACCATAATTTACTAAATGAACATCATGCTGTATTGAAGAAGAATTGAAACTAGTGATTGAGACCATAAACTCATGTTTACAATGTTTACTGAGGTAATAAATCAAGAGAGAAGTAGGCTCATTTTCTCAGAGACTTCTATACAACCAGAGGAGTCGCCCCCTGCTGGCTGGTAGACAGGATGCAGGTTTAAGGCTTCACTTCTCAGACTGGGGTCAACTGGCAAAAAATAACTGTCACCAAAACCTGTTTATGAATAGCTGAACAAATGTGAGTTGAGTTTGAATTTGAATGCATTATAATGATTGTAGATCTACTTGGAGAAGATGGTTTCTGTTCCTAGTCGACGGTGTTAATAAAGTGCAGCAGCTCATTTCTCACCATGTTTGTATTTTCACACATTAATATCGAGCACCACACTTCACTCGCTGGCACAAGTTTGCAGTGCTTGATTTAAAGAAACAGACCGTACCTTCCTCCCACAACCTCCCACCAGACTTCTCTACATAATTGTGTATTTTGGTGTGCGTGAGACGGTTCGTGTGGTCGGAGCATCCTGTGTTTGCTCACAGCTTGGTGTCCACCTACACGCAGCTGGACGACGGCCGACCTGCCCACCTTCCCCTTCGCTGGCCTCTCTCACCTCCGAGGAGCCTCCGTCTCCCTCCATCCTGCTCCACGGGACCGAAAAACATCTTGTGCTGATTAGGAGGAAACTTCACAGCTGTGCATTTGTGTCTCCTCCTTTTACAAGTGCCCTTGTTTTCTACTCTGAAAGTAATGTGCTGAGTAAGGCTTCCTGGAGGGGCCGCTCTCCCTGACACCATTTCTCTGCACTTTAAGCTGTGATGAAAGGCTTCTGGCACTGTTTGTTTGAATCTACAAATTGATCACGAGTAATACCTCCTACATTCATGGCTGAACTTCACTTGGAATTTTGATATTTATCAATCCCGCAGAGGCTTCGCTAAGCCTGAAACATTATCTCTCTGTCTTATATCCCAGGCTGAATATTGTGTAGCCGTATTAGTTTATAACTCTCTGAGGGAAAATGTGAATCCTTGAAGCAAAACGAACTGAACAGGGAAGATTTGTGCTTTAATTAATGTTTGTCTCGTGGCCTTTTGACAAGCGAAGCGCGGTAGCTCAGAATAATACCACCCATACATCAAAGTATGCACGGAGCTGTGTGTGAGTTCCTATTAGTGAGATCACAGCCAGACGTAGTGAACACTTCCCTGACTCCCCATCCAGCAAAACATTAACTTTAACAATGTTTTAGATAAAAGGCACAGCTGTAAGGTATCTCATTAGACCCACAGGGAAGGAGAGGAGCAGTAGGAAGCCCACGACACGAGAACTTCTTCCTAATTCTGTACAGGAAACAATAAAAGCAGACGGGCCGCTCCCACACGGCTTCTAAAGGTCCAATGTTTCTGTTATAAAAGGCAAACCTGACTGTGCAGTCTGGTTTTAAGAGAGGAACACGCTGATTGGCTTCCTGTTCTTCTTTAATTTGATTAGTGGACATTAAACCCTCTCTGTGTGCTCATTGAGCTCTAATGAAAACCACACAGTTGAATGAAAGGACACACATAGTGGAAATCATTGTCACATAATGTAATTTAGAAGGTACTTTGTTCTGAAAAATACTCATTGATTTCCCATATTGCATTGCAGCTATTAGATTGCTTTGATTTGATTTGGGCTCACAGGATATAAATATGTGTTTATATATTCAGCTCAGTGTATATAATGAGGACACCGTCTGTCTCCGTCGGCTTGATTCACAGAGCAACACAGTAACATCTGCTCTCTCCTTCCACTAAATAACTCATGTTGTATTATTATACTTCTTCACAGTTTAATATTGTGTGTAAACTAACAGAGTACATTTTGTTTTCTACAGGAGGACACAGATCACAACTACTACACATCAAAAACATACAACCCGTCAGACGCCATGAGCAAGGACTTGTGGGTAGATATCGACCAGATGGACAAGGACAAGGTGAAGATCCACGGGATTCTGTCCAACACGCACAGACAGGCAGCGGTAAGTCCAGATTTATGGTGACTTGGTATGGATTTGGTGTCTTGAGAAGTGTACGGATGTTTGATTGATGATACAGTCATGTGACGGCCACAGATACCAGATTTATTCCTTTGTTATGTCAGAACATTTCATTTATTGATCGCTGTCGGGATGTAATGAGAATTTCAACTATCTTTACCGACTCTGCCTTTAATGATTAATCGATTATCAACAATATCTGATTAATTTTCTGGCAATCCATTGCAACTCTATTGTTGTTATTGTTTTGTAATTAGTATTTTATTGATTTTTTTATATAAACATATATAATCAAATGACTCCTATATATGCAAAATAATAACAAGAAAATAAGAATAGAATCAAAAATAAATAATAAAAAAAACAACATAAATCACAAGAAGTTTTTAGTTTAGCTTTCGTTATGTTCCAGTTCAGCTGAACTTGTTCTTATCTGCAGCTAAGATGTTAAGTGACGCAGTAAAAGCCCCCATGTGTCTCCTCAGAGTCACGCTTTGAGCTGTTTCTACCGTTTCTTTCAACACCAATCTGCATGTGGAGATGTAATCCACACGCACCATGACGCCGATCATATCAGCCGGTTAGTTTAGTCAGCGATAAACAGAAGGATCAAATCAATGCCAACAACGCAAAGAAGAGACTCAGTATGTCCGCGTAGGTGGTATATATATCTATATATAGATATATATATATAGATATATATACTGTATGTTTGTTAGTAGATTTCGGGACAAACTTGCTAAATGCTAAAATCATAGAAATAGAATAGGACTAGACCGGACATTGAACTGTTTGCCGTTGGTAATTTTGACTACTACAAAAGAAAATGGTGATTGTTTTAGTTGTTATGGTGACAACAGACGTCAGTTGGGCCGTAAAGTGTCGGCAGCGGAGGGAGTCACAGAGCTGAATCTACGTCTGTTAAGGCCAATTCATACTTTTCTTCTTACAGTTCTTACTTCTAAAAGGGACAGACAGCATGGCGGGACTACACACACACGCACACACACACACTAGGACACGTCACACCGGCATGAGTGAGTCCGTGACTTGCCCCAAGTCGTTTAATACAGAAGTTAGGTTAGCACCAAACCCCTCAGGAAGAGCACCGGTCGTCGATCCGGCCTTTCGTAGCAGCCAAATGGCGGTACTAAGACTTCCGTGTCCGTCACGTGATGCCATCGGGCCCAAAAATACTTTTTCCCATAGACTTACATTTAGAAAGAGACGTCTGTAATTTAGAGGATCATTTATTTTGAGGTGAATCAACTCCCCAGTATGAACACTCTAATAGTCCTTATTTAAATCATTAGGTCCTAAAAGTAGTAAAACGCACTAACAGCTGAATCCAGAGTTATTTCCCTTCCTCCGTTCATGTGAATGAGACCCAGACCGAGGCTGGAGCGCCAAGCCGTGACGACGGCGTGACGTTGGGACCCTGTGACCGAGTCCCGTGACCGAGCGGACGCTACTGCGCATGTTCCATGTGCCCGAGATCCGGGTACTTTTCCAGACGGAAGTCGAGCCATTTAGGCTTCATGCTCCACTGAGACACTTTCATAGGAATGAACGAGGCCCCGCCTCCAACGCTGGATCCAGTTCTCTTTATACATCCATGATTAGCCCGCTGCAACGCTTCCAAGGGCAACGGTACACATAAAAATGGCCGCCGCTCTGACCATTCTGCTACGCAGATTTCAAATGTTCGTTCTACTTCTATTTCTATGACTAAAATATTACAGTAATTACAGCGTATGTCACCACAAAGACATGACGTTACCATTAAAAACATGAAGATATGGTTGAAACAGTTCTTCCTTTTAGCATTCAAGCCGTTAAAAATGTCCTCTGCAGTGAAGTTTAAAAGCTTCCCTCCCTCCGGCTCTGCACAAGCAGGTGACCCATGTGAGGTGCATACTGATGAGGTCACACGAGGCAGCCGGTACTGTCTGGAGAGACAGAGCAGCGTGGCAGCCGGGCAGTCAGCGAGAAAGCACCCGGGGAGGAACAATAGCTGGCGAGGAGATGGAATAGAGTCCCACATTGTGCATTCTGCTGCTGCACCTTCAGTCATGTAATGATGGATTGAACCAAACAATCTGATGCAAGCGATTCTTTGGAGCGCGGCTAAGAGGCGAGGCCTTTCTCCCAGACGGTATAGGAGGGATGTGGGAGGTTTCTCTGACTTTGGCTGAGAAATGTGAATTAATAAGTGAATTCAATGGCCGGCCGAGCGATGCAGAGTCGAGGAGGAGAACTCGCCCGCGTGATTTCATCGTGAGATTCGTGCAGCGCGAGAAGAAGTGAAAACCATCTGTGCTGAAATGCAGCCACCGTGTCAGCAGGCTAACATTTAAACAAATAGAGTTTCTAATGATGGCAGTTAAAGTCCTGAGAAACTGCATAAAACTGTGAGCTGGAACGGGATTGGAGAGAGCTTCCATGTTCCTCCTGGCTCCGCTGCCCGCCGGCGCTCTGGCCTCCGACACCGAGAAGGAATCGGCCAATAAGGTCGTAAAAGAAAACACAGCCGCAGAGGTCAACTTCATCACAGGACTGTAGGAAAGTTAAGCTCTGGATTGGCCATTTAGTCGGTGAGATTCAGCGTGGTTTGCCACAGGATTACTCCCTCAGCATAATCTAGGAGCATAGCTGCATGTTTACTGTGGACGAGCTCCGTAACGCTTTCTGGCAGCGCTCTGATGTGACTCTAACATATTCACATCACGGACTAAATAATGAAGGCATAAACCATCTTTTGTGGTAATATGCTTGAGAAGTTTGTTGTTCATTTGGTCCAAGAATAATTTTATGATAATCTAGTTTCTTTAAGCCCTTTTTATTATGTGTTAATCCCCATCAAGAGATTTGTGAATAATATGGAAGCTCATTTCTGCCAGGAAAAGAAAAAAAGACTAAAAGTTAGGAATGATACTAATGGTGAGTAAAAATATGATACTAATTCTAAGATTATAACAATGTATATATGACATATTATAGAAAGAGAGAATGAGTCAACATTTTAACATATCTAATAATTTAATATTATGTCACAATTTTTACTTGACTTTTGACTTTACAAGACTAAGAGTCAGATTATACTCCAACAGAATCAGTTTGTTCGACCATGTCGGAAATCACGTGTTTATAGTCATTCACCACCACACTGGTGAGAAGCCGTCCGTCATTGAGAGGGGAGAAAACTATATCGTTTAAATATGGAGATAATTACTGCACGCATTTTCAGACAGTCTCTACTGGAAGGCATTCGTAGTAGTGGTGGGAATCACCCGAAGCCCCACGATATGATATTATCACGATACTTAATTCACGATATGATCTTATTGTGATTTTAAACATTATTTGATATGCTGAGTATTGCGATAAGATATATTGCGATTTATTGTGATTTTTTCAACTGCAAATTATTCAGTTTGTCAACATCTGTTTTATCTAATAAGATCCAGTTTTCACTCTGTTCATCTCAGAGTTTTCATTCACATATCTGGAGGTCAGAGGTCAAGGGACCCCTTTGAAAATGACCATTTCATCAGTTTTTCCCCGCTAAGATTTAGCATAACTTTGGAAGTCATCACAACGTTGGCCTCCCTAACACCACACCGCTAGCCTGGATAAAACTAATTAATTATTAATGACTTTAAAAGTCAGAAATTCCAATTACCAACACATAACTTTTCTGTGAGTATTTTTTATTTTTGTAGTCTGTAACTTTTCCTAATTTTTTCCTGTCCTAGCACACATGGGCTTCCATATAATAGAGATTTATAGATCTATGCAAATATACATTTACCCATAAATGCCATTAGAAATGCTATTATTACCTGACTCCTCATAAATCAACATTAACCACGAAGACATTTTTCTTTCTTCTCGTGCTATTATGTAATAAAGGTCATATGTATATATATATATTTTTACCACATGTACATTCTTCTTTAAATCTCTCTGTTTTATATTTCTACTCAGAAATGACCAGATTGCTCCACAAAGTAGAGCTTTTCTTTCCACATGTTTCCTCTGGTTTAAATCCT